>BOPN01000727.1:198919-201419 GCA_017312705.2 Penaeus japonicus | reverse complement strand
AAACGAATGCAGAAACTCGGGTATGTGGATGTCGGGTACTTGTATACTTGCATCGAAATACATGTCTAGAAATGAAAGATATTTTCGTGAATAGGACTTTTATCCCCCGCATCGAGATTACTTATTAGAAGTCTTAGTACAGAACAAGGTTGGTGGACGATTAAGAAGTTTTAAAAGACCGTACAAGGCATGAATATAGATGATTTAAATTAGCATTTTCCTTTATTAATTCAGGCGAGAAAATATAGAACACAGTGTACTATAAGGTGGCTTTACTCTGTTCGGTCTGACAAAGGGCGGGGAACTGGGAATTAATACTACTACTACTATAATTACGTGACAGATAAAGAGGGGTAAGGGGTGAGGGGAGGAGAGGGAAGGAAAGAGGGGAGAGGGGAAGGGGGAGAGGGAGAGGGGTGAGGGGAGAAGAGGGAAGGAAAGAGGGAGAGAGAGGGAGAGGGGGAGAGAGAGGGGAGAGGGAGAGAGTGAGAGGGTAAGGGGGAGAAAGAGAGGGAGAAGGAGAGGAAGGGAGGAGAATTGGAGGAGAATTGGAGCGGAGGGGGAGAAGTGAGAAGGGGAAAGGAAGAAACGAAAGGGATAGAGGGCAAGAGGGGAAGAAGAGGGAGGGGAGGAGGGGACGGGAAGGGGAGAGGAAGGGAGGAGAGGGGAAGAGGAGTAAGGGGAGAAGGTGAGAAGGGAGAAAGGGAGGGGGAGGGAACGAGAAGCAAAGAAGGAGAGAGGGGAAAAGGAGTGAGGGGAGAAGGGGGAACGAAGAAAGGAAGAGAGAAAAGGAGGGAGAGAGAAAGAGCAGAAGGAGAGAGAGGAGAAGGGGGGGGGGGGGTGTAGCAACTGCCGTCCCCCATACCTATAATAAAAATATCTCGTGTCTGTTCCTTCCTTAGTCGTGTGTCTCCCCTTTCCCGTCTCGCAGTCCCCTCGAGCGCTAGAATAGTTTCTTAATTTATTATTCAAATTAGTTGATTAAGTTGACACTTTTACTAAACGACTCAAAGCTTTCAAAAAAAAAAAAAAAAAAAAAAAAAAAGTTCTTACTCTATGTGTCGAAAAAAAGTCCCTAATTTTTCTGCACGTGTGGAAATCATCATTAATTCATCAACCTGATAAGAATACATTCCAAAGTCTAATCACAATCATCATTACCCAATTCCAGCAAGGAATAATCCCCGTTTCTTTGTTGTAGTCAGTATTTCCGTAATAAGCGTAGACAAGAATAAGCCCTCGCGTGGCACTGTGCCTAGGGGTCGCGTGACCAGGCACTCTGATGACTTCCTTGATCGTAGGTTATAGGTCACACTTTGTTGTAATTATGTTATGTTTACTCTTATCAGCTGTTGCGTGTTACGATTGTGTAATGAGGATGTTGAAGAGTGTTCGCGTTATAATGAAAAATGATTGGACACGACGTGGCACGGCTGTGTGTGTGCGTATGTGTGTGTTAAGTCTCTGTGTGTATATATGTATGTGTGTGTTATGTCTGTGTGTGTATATACAGTATGTATGTGTTATGTCTTTGTGTGTGTATATGTATGTGTGTGTTATGTCTGTGTGTGTGTATATATGTATGCATTGTGTTTATGTGTGAATGTGTGTATATGCGTGTCTATTTGTGTATGTATATATGTATGGACATATATTTTTATGTGTGTATGTGTTTATGAGTGAATGTGTGTATATGCGTGTCTGTTTGTGTATGTATGTATGGACATATATTTTTTATGTGTGAATGTGTTTATGTGTGTGTGTGTGTGCATGGCATGTATCTGTATGTATGAGTTTGTGAATGTGTGTATATGCGTGTCTATTTGTGTATGTATGTATGTATGGACATATACTTTTATGTATGTATGTGTTTATATGTGTGTGTGCATGGCATGTACCTGTATGTATGTATTTATGCATATTTAACTGCAAGTAACTATGTATGTGTATTTATGTGTGTGTAAATGGTATATCTCTCTATGTATGTACGTTTATGTGTATTTATCATTTGTGTGAACCATCCATAACAATACAGCAATTCCTCATGCAAATTCCTTGTTCCGTAATGGTGACATGGTAATGCTATTGATTCCTGGCGTTTTATTCGAGTCCGTGTATTCATATCTTGTTCATGAGAGTTGTAGGACAGAACTGGTCTCCGTGTGATGATAAAGATAATGATGATTACTATCCAAATCATCTTTATCATCATTATTGTTAATGTTATTATCATTATTATTATGATCATTATCATTTTCATCATTATTAATAACATTGTTATTGTTATCATTATTGTTATTATTATCATTGTTATTATCATTATCATATCTATCATCATTCTTATTATTGTCATTACTATTATTATGATCATTATTATCATTATTATTATTATTATTATTATTATTATTATTATTATTATTATTATTATTATTATTATTATTGTTATTATTATTATCATTGTTATTATTATTATGATCATTATCATAATTAACATTGTTAT
>BOPN01000727.1:196697-198819 GCA_017312705.2 Penaeus japonicus | reverse complement strand
TCATTACCTTTGTAGTATCACTATATCTGCAAATTTAATCGGTGCCGAATGCGCCTGGTTTGATTATTTCCATCTTTATATTTCATCTTTTATATTTTGATATGATAATGATAATGATGATGATAAAAGTAATAAAATAAAGATAGTGATAATAAAGATGATATTACTAATAATCAAAAAGATTGTAATGATGATAATCATGATAGAAGTAATAATGATTAAGATATTACTACTACTGTTTCCACTGTTATCGTTATTAACAAAGTTATTATTATCATTGCCAGCATTATTTTATTCTAATAATTGTTATTGTCATTACTAGGATCATTCTCACTTTTATGATCATTATCATTGTCTTTGTCATTACTATCATTATCATCATATTCATCATTTTATTATCTTTATTATCATCATTATCATTATTATTATCCTTTTTGTTGTTATCATTATCATCATCACTATAATTCCTATAAGTATTATCAGTATTATTTTTATTACAATTATCATCATTATTCTTATTGTTAATACTTTTATCATTATCATTTTCATCATCGTTACTTTCGTTATCATCCTTATTGTTACTATTATCATTATTATTATTATCATTATTATCATTGCTATTAATATAATCAATATTATTATTGTTATTATTTTTATCATAAATATATTATTATTATCATTATCATCATTGCTATCATTATTATCAATGATATTTACATTATCATTTTCATTATCATTATTGATATAATCAATATTTCCAAATTGACAACACACACACACACACACACACACACACACACACACACACACACACACACACACACACACATATATATATATATATATATATATATATATATATATATATATACATATATATACGCACACACATACAAACACATGCGCATGTTCCTATTCTCAGTATGAATACAATATACATGACGGCATATGCAGATAGATTCATACAGATAAATACATATATAACATATAGATAAATGATTTTCAAAATAAGACTAAATGCATTTCTCAAACTAATAACCATAAAAGTTATATATGATTATAAATCCTTCCGCGATCACCATCAACTAAATTACAAGAAGGATCAAGCTATCCATCTCAATTGCCCAAACATTCCACGCAGCATCCCAATCTTCCCCTCTCAATATGCAACATGGGAGGTCCTCTTGCAATAATCTCAGATGCTGCTCTGCACAAGGCGCGTTTTCGAAGCTGAGGAGAGTTTGTGGATTATGAGTGAAAGGGAGTGACGGCGAGGGCAGGGTATGAGGTTGGCGTTGTGATGGAAAAGGGGTGAAGTATGTTGGTTGTTGGCAGTGGAGTATGAGGTAGCTTTTTTATATGTATAAGTATTGATATACATTATATACACACACATACATACACACACACACACACACACACACACACACACACACACACACACACACACACACACACACATATATATATATATATATATATATATATATATATATATATATATATATATATAAACACATCCCTCTCTCTCTTTCACCATTTCTCTCTTTCTCTCGGCGTAACACTCGTCCAATGGAGGGAGGGGGTTAAAACGCATGTCGATATTCTTTTGTTCAGAAAAAAGAAAAGATAACCGATATTGGAGATATTGAGGAAGATCGACCCACGTCTTTCTATTTGTCTTGGCAGGGTTGACGTCAGCTCAATACTGCAACATCAAGATGATCACGCGAGCAACATCTTGCAATTTTCTTGTTTTGTCTGAAATATGTCAATTTGTAAGTGGTTAGCGAAATTTCGTTCAGTCTCCCCTTCAAAAGGTTTAAAAAAATACGATCGAAAATGTTTAAGTTATGTAAATCATCAAAAGTCTCCCTCTCTCTTTCGCATTTATCATGTCACATTCTTTCCATAAATATCGCAATCATATTCTCAGAAATCGGAATCTAAATATAATTCCATCTTTCTTTTCTTTTTCTTTTTACATGTCATCCTGCCTTGACGGGCACGCGGGTCGAAAAAGCCGTTTTCTGTTGGCAGCTTTGTCAAGTGGAGGCTGCTGCATGACGCGACTGGGAGAGAATGCGATTTGGTCTATTTATAAGCATGCATTTTGAATTTA
>BOPN01000727.1:186697-191697 GCA_017312705.2 Penaeus japonicus | reverse complement strand
TCTTTTCTTTTCTCTTTCTTTCCCGCTCTCTCTTTCTCTCTCTCTCTCTCTTCTTCTCTCTTTCTTCCTCTTTCTCTCCTTCCCTCTCTCTCTCTCTCTCTCTCTCTCTCTCTCTCTCTCTCTCTCTCTCTCTCTCTCTCTCTCTCTCTCTCTCTCTCTCTCTCTCTCTCTCTCTCTCTCTTCTCGCTCCCCAACCTTATCCTTTATTGTATATCGTTTCTTCTTCCTATTCACTACATTTATCAAATCATTCTATATTACATTTTATCTCTCTTTCTCCTGTGACTTTCTCTGTCATTTTTCTCTCCTCTCTTTTCTCTCCTATGCTTCCCCCTTTCTCCCTTTTCCTGTCACTCTCTAAGGTTGCCCCCTCCACCCCCACACACACACTTCTTTCCTTTTCGATCCGTCACCTTCACCTCCTGTACCCTCCCACACCCATCCCCTATCCCTTTTCCATTCTTTCTCCCTTAACCCCACCCCCTCCTATTACTCCACCCCCCACCTCCCACCCCTCCTTCCAACCAAACCTCAACCAAACCCGCCAACCTAACTACCTAACCCCATCTCCCCCCTCCCCCCTCCCCCCCGCCACATCCAACGATCTATCCTACTTCATCTTCCCACACCCACCCCCACCCTAACCCCCACCCCCACCACCCTCAACACAGCACCATGACAACATCAAGAACTTGAAGGAAACTAATTAACAGACACACCTGGGCGCAAGTAACAAAGAGGGAAAAGGGAGAAGGAGGGGGTGGGTGAGGGGGCGAGGGGGCCAGGGGGGAGAGGGGGGAATGGGAGGGGATTAAGGAGGGGATTAAGGAGGGAGTATAAATGTGGAAATCCCCCTGAGAAAAGAAGAGTGAGGGGGGATTGTTAAAGCCTGTTGATAGCTGTATGAAAAAGAAAGATTTGAAAGAAAATGGAGATAGTGTATAATGGAAAAGGATGAGAGAGAGAGAGAGAGAGAGAGAGAGAGAGAGAGAGAGAGAGAGAGAGAGAGAGACAGAGAGAGAGCGAAAGAAAGTGAGAGAGAGAAAGAAAGAAAGAAAGAGAGAGAAAGCGAGAAAGAGAGAGGGAGACAAAAAAAAAAAAAAAAAAAAAAAAAAAAAAAAAAAAAAAAAAAAAAAAAAAAAAAATATATATATATATATATATATATATATATATATATATATATATATATATATATATATATATATATATATATATAAAGAGAGAGGAAGGAAAAGGGGGAGGGATAGAAAGCAAAGGAGAGCAGAGGAGAGAGAGAAAGAGGAAGAGAAATAGAGAGAACGAAAACATCAGCGAACGAGGGTCAAAAAAGGAATGAAAAACAAAAAAGGAAAGAAAAAAAAAAAAAGAAGAAAAAAAAAAAAGAAAAAAAAAGAAAAGAAAAGAAAAGAAAAATATAAGGAAGCAAAAGGGTTGGAGGGAAATATTCATTTTTTTTGTTATATTCTTAAAGCTTGAAACTTTTCCATTTTCACTTCGATGTAACTATACTTTTTTTTTTAAATGATACTTTAAGAATATGAGATAATGAGGAATAACAGTGAAAATAATGGTAATAAGAACAATCCCAACATCACCATCAATAACAACGGTGAGGATAATCATAATGATAACAAAAATAACAAAAACAATGAAGATCATCATTATCATTTCATCCTTATCATTATTATCATTTCATCATCATTATTATCATTTCATCCTTATCATCATCATCATTATCATTTCATTCTTATCATCATTATCATTCATCTTATCATCATTATCATTCATCCATATCATCATTATCATTGTATCCTGATCATCATTATCATCATTATAATTTCATCCTGATCATCATTATCATCATTATCAGATATTCAACAGAAAAAGGAAAATCGAGAAAATCCCCATTAATCAAAATAACGAAGCCTCCACTCATCCAACCAAAGAATCCAAGTTGAATTCACCAACCTTATCAAAAGATCCCTTCCCCTACAACATAATCAATATAAAGTAATCAATATAATAATCAAATAAACAAAGTAATCAATATAAAGTCAATTATCTTTGAAGAAAATGGGGCTTGTTATCTTTCTACCGGACTTCCTCAGACATTGTTTTCTCTCGCGACCCCTAAGGGCATCGAGCTGTTGATGGAAAAGGGAGAGGAAAGGGAGAAAGCAAAATGAAATTGTATTGACGAAAAGGGAAGGGCGAGGAAATGGAAGATAGCTGGATATTGTTGTCTTTATTGTTGGTTTTGTTGTTATCATCGTTATCGTTATCGTTGTTGTTGTTAATGTTATCCTTAGCATTATTGTTATTATTATTATCCTTTCTATCATCATCACCATCATCATTACCGTTATTATCATCATTATTATAAATATTACTACAATCATTATCATCATAATCATTATCGTCATTATTATCATAATTACCACTACATGTGTGTGAGAAAGTATGTACGTAAGTATGCATGTGCACACACACACACACACCTTTATTCACATCCAATTTCCTGCCCTCAATCAGAAAATTGCGCAGTCTATACACACTGTAAAATGACACCATAGTGATATAATGTCAAAGGTTAAGAGGTATAGGTGGAGTTCATCATCTTTATTAAGGTTAGCGTCAAAAATATCAATTCTAAGTCAATCACAAGTCAAAGATGCCGTTCTCTGTTAGCGTCTCGTCGTAACCATGGCAACCAATAGGACTTTGTTAGTGTTTTTTATTTTCATTTACTGGTTTTGTGAAGGATATTGTAAACACTGTACAGGCATGTGATATGATCTGTGTTTGTTGGTTCGTATGAAGCGGAAATTTTGGTTTATTTCATATACACATATCGATACAAACATATACCTCATACACATACACACAATAACACAAACATATTCACCACACACACACGCACACACATAAATACATTAAAACACAATCCCACAATAATACAAAAAAAAAAAAAAAAAACTATCAAAGACACACGTATGCAGAAACATTCTTACGAATAAACCCATATATAGCATAGACACATAAACACACTCCACACACATTCATAATACACACAAACAACCACACACGGACACATACACTGTCACATTCATAATACACACACACACACAATCAAACACATACACCCACGCAACCAAATACGTAATACACACAAGCAACCAAACACAGGCACACACACTTACACACACACACACACACACACACACACACACACAATAACCCCCCCACCCCCACCCCCACACAACCACATGCATAATACAGACAAACAACCCACCTAAAGGCACAAAGACAACCCCCCTCACCCCCCCCCCAAAAAAAAAAAAAGCACACACACGCACACAAAAACAACAACAACAGAAGGAATAAGAAAAAAAACTTTCCCTTGAAGTTTAATCTGAAGTCAAATTAAACCGCAGATTTCCGCCATTCGATAATAATCGGCAGTAAATTCCTTTATGCAGATTAGTCCAAGAAGGTCTTTGGTAATTTCCTTTTAACCTCATTTTTTTTTTCTTAGGTCGCTTCCTCTTTGTATTTGATTTCTTTTTTTTTCTTCTATTTTGCTCTTGTTGTCGTTGTTCGTTGATTTTGTCTCGTATTGTTTTTTTTTCGTTTTGTTTGTTTTATTCTACTGTTATCGAATATTTCCTATTCCTCTCTCCGCGTTTGTTCCGCCCTCTTCCCTCACTCCTTATCTCTCTCCCCTTACTGTCGACCCCTCGGCTCCCCATTCACCCCCTCCACCCACCCCTCCCATCTCCCCCTCCCCCTTTCTTGCCTGTTTTGTTTCTCTCCTACCCTTGTTTATTAATATTTTATCTGTCTATCTATATATCTTTCCGTCTATTTAACTCTTTCCCCCTTCTCTCTCTCTCTCTCTCTCTTTACCCCCCCCACCTCTGTGTGTGTGTGTGTGTGTGTGTGTGTATTTGCGTGTGTGTGTGTGTGTGTGTGTGTGTATGTGTGTGTGTGTCTGTGCGTGTGAGTGTATGTTAGTTTGTATTTATTCATGTGATTATCTGTGTATCTATTCACCAAATTACCCACCAACCCATCTGTGTATATATGGATCTAAATAACTTTTCATTGTATGTCATGTCTGTTATATTGTTTACTCTCTATCCTCCTATTTATGTGCCTATCATGATATCCATCTATCCAGCTATCTCTTCATTTATTTATCTATCTGTCGATCTATCTCTCTTTTTCTGTATACCTACCCATATGTCCATCTTTCTATCTATATGGTTGTTAACCTATTTGTCTATCTATCATTCTCTCTCTGTCTGTCTGACTATCACAAACTTCCTATATGTACACACACACACACACACACACACACACACACACACACACACACACACACACACACACACACACACACACACACACACACACACACACACACACATATATATATATATATATATATTCGTCTGTCTTTGCATCAGCCCACTGTATTGTATTTTTTTTCGAAATAAAAAAGGAAAAGAGAGGAGAAAAAAAAGTAAAGTAGCTCATGGGCGTGTCTTCTTTCCGAGGGACTTTTCAGACCCCCTTTTCATGATGAAAAACGTTTCACATGAGATTACATTAGCATAAACATGGTACAAAGCATCTTGTTTTAGACAAACCATGAAACGTCGTCTTTTTTGGGTATCATTGTTTATCAGGATTTCTATGGGATTACTATTCCGCGATTTTTTTTTCCGTCGTTGTTTATCATTGTTCCTAAGGGATTACTATTCAAGGATTTGTTCTTTTTGAATCGCTGTTTATCATGATTTCTAGGGGATTACTATACCAGGATTTGTATTTTATGCGGATGTATGTAGATTTTTGCGCCAACGTTAGTCATTTCTACGGGTTTACTATTCAGGGCTGCACTTTTCAAATGAATACTTTTGTATCTTTGTTTATCATGATTTCTAAGGGATTGCTATTCAAAGGATGTGTTTCATCATTGTTCATCGAGATTT
>BOPN01000727.1:171697-174197 GCA_017312705.2 Penaeus japonicus | reverse complement strand
AGGGAGGGAGGGAATGAGGGAAGGAGGGAAGGAGGGAAGGAGATAAGGAAGGAGGGAGATAAGGAAGGAGGGAGGGAGGTAGAGCAAGAAAGATAGAGCGAGGAAGGAAGAGAGGAAAAGAAAGAGGGAGTGAGGGAAATAAAAAGAAAGAAAAAGCAGGGGGGGGAGATGCGGATTTAGGAAAAGAGAGAAAGGGAGGGAGAGAGGAAGGAAGGGAGGAAGAGAGAGAGGGAGGAAGAGAGAAAGGGAAGAAGAAAGAGAGGGAGGGAGTGTGAGGCAGGAGATTCGAGGAAAAAGGGAGAGGATACTATTATTTATACATAGATGAAAGATGAATAAAAAGATATGGGGGGAAATGAAAGAGACTACCGAGAGAGAGAGTGAGGAGGGGGAGAGCGAGAGAGAGGGAGAGCGAGCAAGAGAGAGCCAGAGTGAGCGAGAAAGAGCGTGAGCGAGCGAGAAATAGCGAGAGATTGATAGATAGATAGATAGATAGATAGATAGATAGATAGATATATAGATAGGTAAGTAGATAGATAGATAGATAGATAGATAGATAGACGGATGGAGAGAGAGAGAGAAAGATAGAGAGATAGACAGATAGATAGATAGAGAGAGAGAGAGGAAAAGAAACGGTAATGAGAATGAAAATGATAATGATAATAATAATGATGAAATGATAATGATAATAATGATATTGACAATAGAAATTTTAATCAACAGAAGACACATTAAATCAGAATTTGATTAAACCTTCATATATCATCATATTGATTACATCCACTCCTTTTCGCTTACACATCATAATCTAGTTTTTATTCTATTTATGTCAGTGTCTGAGTGATATATCTCGCACGATTAAAGATTGCAAAAAACATCAGCAGAACGGCAATAAAATTAACAAAAAAATAAACAAAGCAGCATCAGAATTAATAATTGCGACAACGATTGCAAAACAGCAATAAAAACGATAAAAGGAACAATAATAAAAAAATGATATGAAGAACAACAAAAATAAAAAAGAACAAGAACAACAATAAGAAAAAATAGCAACAGAACAAACTAACAAACAAAATGCAGTTATAATAAATAGATTATAAATTATATAAACTATAACTAATGAATCCGAGGCCTATGACAAATTATTTCGATAATTATGCCATACATCATTAATCATCTAAAGTCATTTATGAATAAATTCCAATGTAGATGAATTAATTAATAACAATGAACACAATAATGCATTTATCGAATTATTATTTTGGAATAATTAATCTCAGTCATTTATTACTCTGGAAAGTGGAGGAGGAGGGGGATAGGGGAGGAGGAGATGTACACACACACACACACACACACACACACACACACACACAAACACACACACACACACACACACACACACACACACACACACACACACACACAACCACACACACACACACAAACACACACACACACACATATGTATATATATATATATATATATATATATATATATATGTATATATATATATATATATACATATATACATACATATATATATATATATGTATATATATATATATATATATATATATATATATATATATATATATATATATATATATATATATATATATATATATATACTTTATACATACACACATCCATATCCATCTAAACACACAAACGCACACAAACACACAGGAAACAGCGCTTCATAACCGAAATCCTTCCCCGCTAATCCCGGTTGCGCGCGCCGGGAAACTGAACGCCGTTTTTGGAACAACGAATCTGTTTGTTATTGACTCGTTGTTTGCCAATTGGTCAGCCGCTTAACCATACTGCATAAGTACTAAGCTTTTATAATGATCTAATAGCCATTCCTGCTAGTTGAGGTAAATAGTAGTAAACACGGAAAGAAATTCGGGCATTTTTTCTCAAATATTTGCTCAATAATTACAGGTTATTCGGCGTGATTTGTAAAGTAGCGCGTCTAATGGATTGCATCGCCGCTATTGTTAGCGTTTCCAGATACTTTGTTGAATTAGCGATGTTTATATTTGCTAATTAAGCACACGATATAAAGTGCAGTCTGTGTTTGCTTGTATTTTGTGTGTGTGTGTGTGTGTGTGTGTGTGTGTGTGTGTGTGTGTGTGTGTGTGTGTGTGTGTGTGTGTGTGTGTATTATTCATTTTGATCATTGTAGTAGTGATAAGCATATAAAGATCAGAAGAACAACAAGGATACTAATAACAAGGAGAAGAATGATAAGGGTGATAATGATATCAACATTAATAATTGCGATAGTGAAAATATAATGATAAGGATGATAACAGTAATGATAGCAATGATGATGATAATAACAGTAATACTAATAACAATATGACTAATTATGATAAGATGATGATAATGATAATAACAATAATGAGGATGATAATAGCCATAACAAGAGTAAAAATACTAATGATATCGAAGAAAATAAAAACAATATAGACGATTTAGTAACAACAGTGATGA
>BOPN01000727.1:156697-159197 GCA_017312705.2 Penaeus japonicus | reverse complement strand
AAATGCAGTTATTCTTAAAGAAAATGTGTGATTATTTGGGCCGATTATTTGATTATTAAATAGATGGATAAATAGATAAAACCACTGAATTGGTTTGAGAAAATGTAGAAGAAAAGGAAGAAGAGAAAAGAAAATGCAATCAAAGATAGGTTGAATAATTTCATTTCTATTTTCCTTATCAAATTATGGAGTCAGGGAGAGTAATAGTTCATATAATTCACTAAATTATGACTATTTAGAATAGCTTCACGAGAGACTTGGAAACGTCAAAGAAAACGTATCTTTCAGTTTGTCTTTTCAAGGGTAAACTACGGGAAAATAAAGGGATACTGTCTGGGGTCATGTATAGGTACAACAGTACCTATACATGGAATTCAACTATTTTTTTTTACACAAGATTATCACCATAACAATAAAAGGGACATCAAAACGATAAATACTATATATCCTTCTCTGCCTGCCCCCCCCCCCCTCAAAAAAGAAAAGAAAAGAAAAGAAAAAAATCGAGTGTGTAAATTAACTTTCTTTTTATTCTATCAGCGACATGTGCTTTTTTTCCAGTTCCAGCTGGAATGAGCAACAGAAATTCGGATGAACCCAACACAAAGATCACTTGCCGTATTTTTTGCTCATTAAGCGAAGAGCATTTGCATAACGTTTTAGACTTTTTTTTCTCTTGAGTGAGAGTGTGTAGAGAACGAGAGTGATAGCTGAGACATGCAAGGAATGTTGAAAATGAAAGTGGTAGATTAGTGGATAACGATAGACGAAAAGAAATACATGCATGGAAGTAAGATGAGGGATACACGTGGATCGAAATGAATTATCAAGGAGAATAAGAGGATTTAAATAAATAGAACACAGTTGTTTTACGAACATAAGGGAATGCTAGAAGTGATTAGCCATGGGGAAATTGAGAGACTCTTCGGCCAAAAGGGGGAAATAGTTAAGAAATTGTTAGACATAGAGAGGGATGGCTGTATGGTTGAATGGTTGTTGATGGTTACGGTCGGAAGTGGGTGGAGGCAATTGAAGAGGAGGAGAATAATTAAGAGGAACTTTTATGAACAGGAGACATATTGGATAAATAGACAAAAAGGAGAATCATTGATAAAGAAGTTAAGAAGTGGTAGATAAGTGGATACGTAAAAATAAGAAATTTAAAGGCACAAGAGACAGAAGGGGAGCCAAGAAGAGGAAGGAGGGGTGTGTGTGCAGCGTAAATAGACGTGTCAATTAGCAAGGGTAAAGGTGGGTGTACCATTGACATGACCATTTTTCACAAGAAGTCTAATGCATCTCTGTATTTGTGACATTGCCGTTTAGTGCTGGCGTTACGTTAGTTAAGCTGCGGATTTAGTACTTTCAGTTAATTTTGCAAGTGGCTGTTAGCTAACATTGGCGCAGCTCCCACAGTTTGATGTTCCGGATCGCGACACCGTATCTCACACTTGCATTTGTGTCGTTTCAGGAGCTGCGCGGAGGAGCGCCTCTAGATCCGAGAGCAGCAGCGACCAACCACCCGCCCGCGAGAGAACCGCCGCCTGCGCTTGCATGATGTGGGTGAGGCGCCCGGCGGGCGGCCCCTCGTGGCGCGGTGGGCGTGCCGGCGAGAGGAAGGTCGCGTGATGGCAACGCCCCTGAGCCAAGTGTCTCACGCCCCAAGCACCGAGAATCTGCTGGCTCCGCCCATAGCCGAGACGCCGCTGTGCGCCATGCCCCGCCCACTGATCACGATGGGCGAGAGCGCCGACAGCGGCGACAGCGTGACGGCGTCTCTGTTCCCCTCCAGCGTCGTCGTCGCCAGCCAGCGCTGCCCCCCCGACGGGCAGCACGACGCGGGCGCCACGCGCTCCGTCCCCGACATCGAGCTGCACGCCCGCGAGGTGAGCACGCGGCCCGAGTACCGCGGGTACCGCCTGCTGGCGCCGCAGGTGCGCTGCTCGTGCTCGCACCTTCCGCGCGCGCCGTCCCGCGAGAGCGTGCGCTCCGTGCAGGGCGGCAGCGAGGTGGTGGTGGTGGCGCCCACCTCGTACCGCGACCGCATCATCCGGCAGCACTCGCAGCCCGAGACCTGCCTGCACTGCCACCACCCGAAGCCCTCCGCCTCGCTGCGCCACCTGCCGCGCCTCGACTCCTGCTCCGCCGCCACGCACGCCGCCGCCGAGGGCATCGCCACCATCGCCGCAGACACGCTGCGCATCAATGGCGCGCTCAGCTCCTTCAAGCAGGTACGTGCACGGAGGGCGAGGCGCCGTCGCTGGGGCGCCGTCGCGGCCTCTTCGGCGTCGGCGCCCTCGTCTTCGGCTCTTCCTTGATCGCTCTGTTGGATATGAGGATGGTGAGCAGGATGGCGATAATGAGGATAAGGAGGATAAGGATGATGGTGAGGAGGAAGAAGGGAAGGAGGATGAAATAAAGAAGGAACACACACACACACACACACACACACACACACACACACACACACACACACACACACACACACACACACACACAC
>BOPN01000727.1:143364-146748 GCA_017312705.2 Penaeus japonicus | reverse complement strand
TTTTTGACTTTTGGATCTTTTATTGAACTCAATTTTGAATCTGTGACCACATATTGGAGTTCTAGATCTGGGAGAGGAATGTTGGAGGGTAGGGTAGGGGAGGTGGAGGGGAGGGGGGGTAATTTTATTGGGTTTGTTTGGTTGTGTCTCCTTCTGTTCTTTTTTTTCTTTTTCTCTTTCTCATCCTCCCCCCTTTCTCTCTCACCGTCCTTCTGTCTCTTTGTCTCCCTCACACTGTCCTTTTGTTGCTTTCTCTCCTTCTTTCTCTCTCTCTCTCCCTCCTTCGCTCCTTCTTTATCTTTCTTTCTATTTCCCTTTCTCTCTCTCCCTTTCTTCATCCCTCCCCCCCTCTTTCTCTCTCCTCTCCCTTCCCCCCCTCTCTTTTTCTCTCTCCGCCCCCCTCCCTCTATTGTCCTCCCTCCCACCCATCCCTCTCTCCCTTTTTATCTCTCTTCATATTTCCCTCCCTCTCTTCCTATCTTCATCCCTCCCTCCCTCCCTCCCTCCCTCCCTCGATTCCCTCCCCATTCCCGACCAGCCTAGCCGCCTACCCTCCATACCACGCCAAGCAAAAGATCTAAAAATAGAACATTAACCCATTCATAAACTTAACAAAAGGTGAATGGAGAAGCTGCGTACAACCCTATCCTCGTGGTTATCCTATCCACGGCTATCCTTTTCTCTCTTTCTATGAGTAATGAGATGCATGGAGTCGGCCTTTGCTTGACCGATGGCATGGCATTTGCATCAGCTTCCGGAAACTATGGGAAATGGAGGGATTTTTGTTTGGTTCTGTCTCTCTCCCTGTCTCGTCTTTTTTCTCTCTCTCTCCTCTCTCTCTCTGTCTCTGTCTCTGTCTCTGTCTCTGTCTCTCTTTCTCTCTCTTTCTCTCTCTCTCTTTTTCTCTCTCTCTCTCTCTCTCTCTCTCTCTCTCTCTCTCTCTCTCTGTCTTTCTTTCTTTCTCTCTCTCATTCTATTTCTCTCTTTCTCTTTTTATCTAGTGTTTTACATAGCACATTGTTGATTTCATATAAACCTTTGGGCCTAGAGTTATTTGCCTAGGAAGAACATCAACTTGGCCATTCATTAAAACAAACAACCAAAAAATGTATATCCACTTGCATTGGCCATCTCCCCCCCCCCCCGCCACATATCCTTCTGCCTCCTCCTCCTCCTTCTTCTATTCTTGCTTACGTCAAAGATAACAAGATAATCCACACAAGGCGACTCTGGCCGCTTCTGCCTTTCCTACTCTAACGCCGATGACTCCTGTCTTTCGCCGACGCACTTATGTACATGCATGTGCACCCCCCTCTCGCTCTCTTTCTCTCTTTCTCTTTCTCTCTTTCTTTCGCTCCTCTTTATATCTATCTATCTATCTATCTATCTATCTATCTATCTATATATATATATATGCATATGTATATATATATATATATATATATATATATATATATATATACATATACATATATATATATATATATATATATATATATATATATATATATATATATATATATATATACACACACATATGTACACACACACACACACACACACACACACACACGCACACACACACACCCAGCGACATACATTCCCTTCCCCTTCCATACAACCCCTCTAACCCCCCCCACCCCCACCCCAAAGAAAACCCATTGCTGCCTCCCTCCCTCACTCCCATCAACCCCCTGCCCTCTTCCCCCCTCCCCCTCCCCCCCCTCCCTCCCCCCCTCCCCCTCCCCTCCCCCCCTCCCCCCCTCCCCTCACCCCCACCTCCCTCCCCCTGCTCTCCTCCCCCTTCCCTCCTCCCCTCCCCCTCCCCCTTCCCCCATATCCCTCCCAACCCCCTGCTCTCCTCCCCTCCCTCCCCTCCCCCTCCATAGAACCCCCCAACCTCCGTTCATCAAGCGAAGCCATCTAACCCCCGGGGTGATTCGGCTTGCTCGATCTTTCAAAACTTTTTCAAGCCGGATTGATTGAAAACCGTAAGGTAAGAAGATGCTCCTTTACGCTCCTGCAACTTCTGCAACTTCTGCAAGATCTCTGAACTTCTGTTATTGGAGAGAAACTTCGGAGATGTTCACCAACGCGATTTTTTTGTGAATGGGGCGAGGAGAGGAGAGGACGAAGAGACAGGGGGTGATGATGATGATGATAATGAGGAGGAGGAGGAGGGGAGTGGGAGGGAGGAAGGGAGAGAAGGAAGGATATGGCGGGAGGGGAGGAGAACTCCGGAGGAGGAGGAGGGGAAGAAGGAGGGGGGAGGAGCTGGATGAGGGGGAGGAGGAGGAGGGCGAGGTTTAGGAGGAGGAGGTGGAGGAGGAAAAGGAGGAGGAAGAGGAAGAGGGAGAGGAGAAGGAGAAGGAGATGGAAGGGGAGGAGGAGGAGGAGGTGGAAGAAGAAGAGGAGGAGTAGGAGGAGAAGGCGAAGGAGAAGGATGAGGGAGGAGGAGGAAGGGGAGGGAGGAGGAGGAGGAGGAGGAGGGAGGAGGAGGAGGAGGGAGGAGGAGGAGGAGGGAGGAGGAGGAGGAGGAGGAGTAGGAGGAAGGAGGGAGGGAGGGAGGAGGAGGAGGAAGGGAGGGGGAGGAGGAGGAGGAGGAGGGGGAGGAGCAAGATGAGGGGGAGGAGAAGGAGGAGGACGAGGTGGAGGAGGAGGAAGAGGTGGAGAAGGAGGAGGAGGAGGAGGAGAAGGAGGAGGAGGAGGAGGAGGAGGAGGAGGAGGAGGAGGAGGAGGAGGGCGAGGAGGAGGAGGAGGAGGGGAAGGATGATGATGATGATGAAGATGAAAAAGAACAACAACAAAGAATAAGAATAAGAATAAGAAAAAGAAGAGAAATGAAAAAAAAAATAAAATAAAATAAAATAAAACCATTAGATACAAAATACCTAACCATACTTACCCGCAACGGATAATAATAAAAAAAGGAGGATAAAAGGTAGGATTATGTGACATCAAAAACCGAACTGAGGATTCCTATACATTTCTTCATATTTAACGTCGCTCCTGCAATGTTTCTCAAACAACCTCTGCACTGGGGATGGTGTGACCAGCGTTGCAAGCAGGAAGTAGCCTCTCTTTCTCCCCTCTTCTCTCTTTCTCTTTCTCTCTACTCTACTCTTTACTTTACTTCTCTTTTCTCTTTCTTTTGTTTTCTATTTTTCTTTCTTTCATTCTCTTTTCTCTTTTTATTTCTTTCGTTCTTTCTCTCGCTCTCTCTTTCTTTCTCTCTCTCTCTAGCTCTCTCTCTCTCT
Source organism: Penaeus japonicus (assembly GCA_017312705.2). Lineage (NCBI taxonomy): Eukaryota > Metazoa > Arthropoda > Malacostraca > Decapoda > Penaeidae > Penaeus > Penaeus japonicus. The sequence continues at coordinate 143,491 of BOPN01000727.1, read as the reverse complement.
CTCTTTCTTTCTCTCTCGCTCTTTCTCTCTCTTTCTCTCGCTCTTCCTCCATCAGTCCCTCCTCAGTCTCTCTCTCTCTCTTTCTCTCTCTCTCTCTCTCTCTCTTTCTCTCTCTCTCTTTCTCTCA
>BOPN01000727.1:120864-123364 GCA_017312705.2 Penaeus japonicus | reverse complement strand
AACGATACCTGCAACAAAGGACAGTCTGATTTAACGGAGAATGTACTGCATCAGTGTTACGTAGATTGATGTTTTAAGCTTGGAGATGATGAGGGATCGTAGGACTATTATGCCTAAGGTTTGAAAGGACTAAACTCGTATGTATATACATGTAAATATATGTGTATATATATATATATATATATATATATATATATATATATATATATATATATATATATGTATGTGTATATATATATATATATATACATATATATATATACATACATATATATATATATATATATATATATATATATATATATATATATATATATATATATATATATATATATATACATATATATATATATACATATGCATATATATACATATATATATATATATATATATATATATATATATATATATATATATATATATATATATATATATATATGCGTGTATCTATATCTGTATATATTTACGTATACATATGCCCTCTCATCCTTAACCCCCCTCTCCAAAAAAGCACAAAAAAAAAAAAAAAAAGATACAAAAATGTAAACAAATTTCCTTTGGCAAACATAAGCACAAAAGAAAGAAACGCATTGTGTTGCATTCCACCAGAATATCAATACCAAAAGCAAAATTGCAACTGAGGACGAATCGCTTTGTTGTCATGCTTATTGCAACCTTCTTTTCGTTCCCGAGAGCATTACTCTTCCTCAAGTTTTGTGATCATGTTGCATGTGGCATACAAGCATTATTTTGTTTCTCTATCTCCCCCCCCCCCTTTCTTACTTTTTCTCTCTCCCTTCTCTCTCAATCTCTTTTTGTCTCTCTTTCACTTTTTCTTTATCTTTCTCTCTCTCCTTCTGTCTGTCTGTCTATCTCTCTCTCTCTATCTCTCTTTCTTTCTCTCCCTCCCCTCCTCCCCTCTCTCTCTTTCTCTTTCTTTCTTTGCTTCTGTTTTATTTCGTGCTTTATTCTTTCTTTTATCAATTTTGATGACAATGATGATAAAAAATACGTCGTTTATCAGCATCTCTTTGTATATTAATTTACTTACGTATTGTACTCATCATCATTATTATTATTATCTTTATCTTTGTTACTGCCGTTTATAGTATCATCATTCTCATTATCATAAGTATTATTATCATCATCATCATTATTATTGTTATTATGATTTGAGTTATTACAATTAATATCACTGTTATCAACAGTATTTTCATTATTATGATTACTATAACTAGTGTTATTATCATTATAATCATCTCAACAACTATTGACATTACTAGTATCATTGACATCTGTATTACTATTATATCATTATCATCGTTATCATTATCATAATAATAATGATATTAACAACAGTAATTATTTTTACAATTATTGTCGTTCTTCTCCTTCTTCTCATCTTTTAAACTAATCCTATTTCCTTATCCTATTTTTTGTTGTATAATCTAAAGGGGATGAGAGTTTATATGCATCTTCTTCTTTCTCTCGTTCTCATATTTTCAATTTTTGTTTCCATGGTTACCGGAACTGCAGAACAATGTCTATGGTCGAGGGTCTGTTTCTTATATATATATATATATATATATATATATATATATTTATATCTATAAATATATATATATATATATATAATATATATATATATATATAGATATATATATATATATATATATATATATATATATATATATATATATATATATATATATATATATATATATATATATATATATATATATATATATATATGTATATATATATTTTTCTTTCTTTCTTTTTTTTCTTTTTTGTTATCTTTTTGTTGCTTTTTCTTTGTGAACTAAAGAAGAGGATGGAAATTGAAACCGATTGTTTGGTTGAGGTCTTACATATCCTTTTATATATATATATATATATATATATATATATATATATATATATATATATATATATATATGATAATAATGATAATATATATATATATATATATATATATATATATATATATATATAATGATGATAATGATAATATATATATATATATATATATATATATATATATATATATATATATATATATATATATATATATATATATATATATATGGAGTTACAGGGTGGATGTTGCATTCAGACTTCTTCGAAAAAATATTGAAATTAATCTTGTGAGGAACGAATGACAACGAATAATAAAGAAAACTATTTGCATATTTCAGTTCATCTGTGCAACTGATCGAATCAAAACTGCAACTTGACGAATCACTCCACGCGTTAGGACGATGTTGCATATGCAATGTCAGTGAATTGATTTGGTCGAACTCGCGTATCAAATAGCCCAAACATGCATAATGGAAATATAGCTTCTTGAAAGTCAGAATACAATCAGCTTATATCGTCTTTTTTTTAACATTGACTTTGAGAATGTTAGGATCAACATTAATGCAAAAACGGGTTGAAAATAGACTTTGCAAGGGAGGAAAATCTATATAATAACGTTTCTAAATCAGAAGACTGTTTT
>BOPN01000727.1:87823-90323 GCA_017312705.2 Penaeus japonicus | reverse complement strand
TGATAATATCAAAAAATCATCATAATTTTCATTACCATTATCATTACCATTATTATTACAAGTCTTATCTTCATTGCCATTCTTATCATTAATATCAATCTTCTTATTACTATCATTCTTCTTATTATTACTATCAGTCTTCTTATCACTATTATCAGTATTATCATTATCATTATTATCAGTATTACCATTATCATTATCAGCATTATCATTATTACTACTACTACTGTTATTATTATCATTCCTTTTATCATTAACATCCTTATTATTGACATTATTATTGCCTTTGTAATTACCATTACACCAAATAGAAGTAACAATTACTCAAGCATCATTATCATTATTAATCAATATCATATCGCTTATCACACAACAACGTAATTCCTTTTCAGAAATTCCAAGGAAATGTTATAATGCAATAAAACTTATGAGGAATCTAATCAAGACTTCAGGTTATGTATGAACTCCTTTCCCTCAGGATATTCAAGATGATATCACTCCTTCGATAAACACTCGGTTAATGGATCTCTTGATTAAGAAAACGGTGGATGTTTTCCTTTTCAGATGTTTATATTCATCTCATTTCGCTTGACTTATGTATTCCTTAGATTTTGAGTGTTAGGTACAATGGTGTAAAATATATTTTTGGCCTTATTTACATAAAAATATGATCCTAATATTGTTCCTATCTCATAATAGTTTATCTTTATATCCATTTCCTTTGTTTGTTATGTTATGTTGTTCTTATATTTTGTTCACTGTTATCTACATAGTGATACATGGTTTACAGAAAGCACTCCTAACACAGAAACCAAACAACTAAAACCATTGAAACGATCGACAAATCACACTAATAAGAAAATAAAAGCGAAATCTGCCTGTGCTATCATATTAAACCTTTTAAATACATGAAACGTTTTAGTAGACGCAAGTATTTTACACCCAAATGGTTTCTATCTGGAAAATATTGCCTCGTGAAAAATTCGTACCCTCTTTGTCTTGCATTTACTCTCTAAATCGTCGGCGAGATGCTGATAGCATTGCTGAAAGTGGTGTGTGATTATTGGACTCACGTTTATTATGGTGTTATTTATGCTCCTATATGTGAATTGATTACTTCTGTCTATAGCCTTCTGTTCGTTTATCTTTCTGTCTGCTCCCTCCTTTCCCTCTCTCTTTCTTAATCTTTTTTTTTATCTCTCTCTTCTTTTTCGTCTCTCTCTCTCTCTCACACTCTTTTTAATATGAATATGTGTATTATAGTTATAATATTTGCCTTGAAATAGATAAATAAAATATAAGAAAAGATGTCTCAGGTTATATATACATGATTCCTAATGCAAATATTTCTTATTCTTTCTAGGTAAACCAATCATCCACCAATGATTAAATCCATGTGCTAAATGGTAAGCTGTTAGTAGAAGTATCGGCTTTAGGTGTATGTGAAATGTGGGTTTTGTCCGTAGATTTTAGTAGATAGTCAACTATATCATGACTTTCTTAACATGAAAGAAGGGCATCAGCTGATAAAAAAATATTAATTAACCTTTTCATTTACAAATATACATTAGAAATTATATGTAAACAGACATATGCTATGCTATAATCATCATATGTGCCTACTGTCACAATCCTTACAACTGTTAAAAAGCTCTGCCTAACTGACACCATCCCGAGCATTGCCTTTATTGTCATCATCTTTACCATCTCTTTCATTATCTTTATCTCCCTTATATCTCAATCTCCCTCTCTGACACCACCCTTGCTACATCCCCTCATATCACCATACATCCTCGTTTACCATCCTCACCATCTCTCTCCCTATCACCCTCCCCTCCCCTCCCCCCTAACCACCCACACCAGAACTTCCGAGAGTGGCATTCCTCCAACGCTTCAGCACCACATTACATTAGGCAGCGCTATTAAAACTTCTTCAGAATTCACTAATTATTTACAAGACCGAACTCCGAAAATATTATCACGTACTTAGGGTTTCCTTCCTCTTCCCAAAGTCTGTCTAACGAAAATGAGATTCCAAAATTATTTTCTCGCATCAAGACTTCTGAACCCAGATGGAGGCAGCAGATGGGTTGATTCGATACAAAAGAGTACTATTGGTTTTTGGTTTAAATGGATGTGTGCGTGTGTGATTTGCTACCTAACACACACACACATAAACATACACACACAAACAGACAAACACACACAAACAGACAAACACACACACATAAACATACACACACAAACAGACAAACACACACACACACACACACACACACACACACACACACACACACACACACACACATACAAACACACACACACACACAGACACCAAGTCTATTTCTCTCTTACTAAAATTTTATATTCAGGTTATACAAAGTCACTTATATTCGCAACATCATTACTTACAAGGAAGTGCAGAACCATGCATAGCTACACGCCCGGGGATTTAAAAAGTAACAGGCGTGGGTAGATAAAATCACACACTTGGAGAAAC
>BOPN01000727.1:62823-65323 GCA_017312705.2 Penaeus japonicus | reverse complement strand
GGAGATAGATAGAGAGATAGACGGAGAGAGAGAGAGAGAGCGAGAGAGAGAGCGAGAGAGAGAGAGAAAGAGAGAGAGCGAGAGAGAGAGAGAGAAAGAGAGAGAGAGAGAGAGAGAGAGATAGATAGATAGATAGATAGATAGACAGATAGATAGATAGATAGATAGAGAGAGAGAGAGATAAATAGACAGATTTATAAATAAAAAGAAAGGAAAATAGATATAGATTGATTGATAGATAGATAGAGAGAAAGGAAGGAGGAAGGACAGACATAAGAAAAAATAAATAGAGAGACAGGTAGACAAAGAGACCAGCAGACAGGTAGATATTTAGATAAATACATAAACAACTAGAAGGACAGACAAAAAAAAAAAAAAAAAAAAAAAAAAAAAAAAGTATTTAATAACCAGCCAAAGAAAATGAAAGAAAGAATCTTGGTTTCGTAAAATACACACGAGAATGGCACTCGGTAATATCCTTCTTTTATTTCCCCGGAGGAAAGAGTTAGGGAAAATCGGAGGAAAATCGGAAGAGGGGAAGAAATCGAGGGGAAAAATATGATGTATGATGCGGTTGAGATGTGTGTGTATGTGTGTTCAATGTGATGTCTTCTTATAGGTGATTTTGTATTCAATTGTGGCTCTGCCTCTGGCTCTCTCTATCTTATTCGCTCTCTCTTTTTCTCTATCACTCTGTCTTTTCTCTCTCTCTCTCTCTCTCTCTCTCTCTCTCTCTCTCTCTCTCTCTCTCTCTCTCTCTCTCTCTCTCTCTCTCTCTCTCTCTATATATATATATATATATATATATATGTACATATCTTTCTCTCTTTCTTCTCCCTCTCTCTCTCTCTCCCTCTCCCTCCTTCCCTTTCCCTCCCCCCTCTCTCATCCTCTTCTCCTACTGAGGCCATTTCGTCTTCAGACCTTCTTCATTTTCAGCCAAAATTTCTAACCAAAATTTTCTGCTTGATCCACCATTTTTCGATATTTCTTTCTCCTCTCTTTATTACTTGTTCCTTCCTTCTCCTGCCACTTTCTCTCGCCACACCTGTTGCTCTGACCTTCATTTTCCACTTGACTTCATTTTGTTTCTATACTAATTTGTTTGTCATTATCATTATTAATGTTGTCATTATTCCTGTAATTATTATTATCATTGTTGTTGTTGTCTTTATGATCAATATCACCATTATCATTATCATCTTTGCTATTATAATCATCTTGATAATCATTACAATTATTATTATTATTATCATCATTATCATTGTTGTTAATAGCAATATCATTAATGATAAAAATGAGGATAGTGTTACTATCATTATCATCACTACTATTATCATCACTATCATTATTACATTATTATTGTTCACATTATTATTTCTAGATTTATTATCAATGTCATTATCATCATCATTGCTATAATTATTACCATTATTCTATTACCATTACTGTTATTATCATTACCATCATATTCATCCTAACTGTCCTCTGATAAGCTTTACTTATTTTTCTTTAATTTCAATATCATTTTTTTTTCTTAGTACTCTGATTTTTTGTTGTCCATTTTCTTTTCTTTCATTATTTTTACTTTTGTTTAACTTTGTTTTATATTCCTTTTAATTTTATTTCTATTCTTACTTGTTTGCTTTTACTCTTTCTTACTCTAAGTCACTTTGCTTTGCTCTTACTTTATCTTTGTTATTATTCAGCTTTATCTTTATTAACTTATTTTTTTATCTTTTTATTTCTCTATTTTACTTCAGTTTACTCGAAGAGGAGGAGGAGGAGGAGGAGGAAGAGAGGTGCAGGAGTAGGAAAGGAAAAAGAGGAGGAAGAAAGAAAGGAAAAAAATACAAAAGAGAAAAAGAAAAAGAGGAAAGGAACAAAAAAAACCCTGAACTACAATTTTAGTCAACTGCAGAATTGATGGAGCCTGTGATATGACAAATATAAATTTCTAAAAATAGTAAAACACACAAAAAAACAAAACACAAAAATGTCTCTAGCTCTACAACGAGTGACTAAAAGGGAGTGGGAAAAATCAAATTATGTTGCAGAAACTGCCTCGATCAGAAATAAAACTCATCCTGGAGCCTATGTAAGCAAATCTATCCCCCGTCGGCAATGGGTTAATGTTGTCATTATTCCTGTAATTATTATTATCATTGTTGTTATCTTTATGATCAATATCATCATTATCATTATCATCATTGCTATTATAATTATCATGATAATCATTACAATTATTATTATTATTATCATCATTATCATTATCGTTATTATCATTGTTGTTAATAGAAATGTCATTAATGACAAAAATGAGGATAGTGTTATTATCATTATCACCACTAATATTATTTTCATTATCATTGTTCACATTATCATTTCTATATTCATTATCAATGTTATTATCATCACCAATGCTATAATTATTACCATTATTCTATTATCATTACTGTTATTATCATTACCATCATATTTATCCTAAATGTCTTCTGAT
>BOPN01000727.1:55323-57823 GCA_017312705.2 Penaeus japonicus | reverse complement strand
CATTATCTTTGTTATCATTATCATCATTAGTATCACTATCATTATCATTATTCATCTTCATGATTCTTATCATTATGATAATCGTGATGATTAATATGGTTGTTATTCTTTTCATTATCATTTTTGTGGTTTTCTTTACCATGATTATGATCATGATCCTAATCTTTATTATCATTATCATTATTATCGTCATTATCATTTTCATTATTATAATAATGATTTTATTATCATTATTATCACTATTATCATTATCATTATCATCTTTACTACTACTATAACTATGATCATCATTATATTATTTTTGTTGTCTTTATTTTCTTTAAACTCGGTATTGTCATCATTAATGTCACCATCATCATTGCCGGTATTATCATTATTTTCATCCTCATTATCATTATCTTCATCATTACTTATATCATAATTGTTATTGTTATTAACATTATTATTATCAAAATTATTATTGTTATCAGTATCATTATTATCAAAATTGTTATTATCCTCATTATTATTATAATCATATTTATCAAAATGATAGGTATCATCATCATCATCATTAGTATCACCACCATTACTATTGTCATTATCATGATTGGCATAAACATTCTTATAACAATAATGATATTGTTATTACTAGCAACAATATTGATAATGATACCCCGTACCCAACTCAGGTTGACCTTTTTAACAAGCAAACTTTCTCCCGGTCTTCCAGTACCAGAAAGGGTGAGGGAGAATAGGAGAAGGGAGGGAAGGGAGAATGGAAGGAAGGGGGGAGGGAAGGGGAGAGTAGGTAGGGAGAAAGAAGAAAGGGGGAGACGTAAGAAGCGATAGGTCGGTGGGGGAAGGGAGTCTAATGGGAGAGAGAGAGAGAGAGAGAGAGAGAGAGAGAGAGAGAGAGAGAGATACTATATTCATAAAGTCAGCTGTAAAAAAATGGTAGTGAATGAATTGATTGTGAATGATTGATAGTGTATGTTTGTTTGTTTAGAAGGTTAAGTCATCTGTTTATCCTCGCCGGAAGGATCTTTAAACCAGGTGACTCCGACGACCACAACCTACCACTTGGCTCGTATCTCCGCACCTGATCGTTTCATTCTCTTTGATATTGGCTGATAGTTCGAAGGTCACCAGATAGCCAGGCTGACCTGATATGATTGGCTATCCTGCTGTCATATTAATTCGTGGGGGCATGGCATCTCAGTACCAATGAACATTGGTGAAAGTGCCCCATGCCCTTGTTGCCCTGCAGTTGGGTTATATTGTGTTATCTACATAAATTAGTTACTTATTGTGTTCTGAAACTAAAGAATAAGGGTGTTTATTCTTGTATTGTATATCTTTGTTTTTGTTTTTGATGTACATAACTGGAATGCAGTGAACATACTGTTTTTGTACTTCATTTAAATACCTCGATTGACCTCCCATTCTGTGAAAGGATTACAAAGAACAAAAAGTTTTGAGATCTTAAAAAAAAAAAAAAATAAATAAAAAAATAACGTTAATCCCTTGACATCAACTTTCTACCTCTTGTTCTCTCTTTCCTTTATCTATTTCTTCCCCCTCCTCTCTCTCTCTCTCTCTCTCTTATTCACACGTTCTCCCTATGTCTCCCTTTCCTTTCCTGGAAGATAGATAGAGAGGCCACGTGAGAGAGAAAGAGAAAATGGCAAATAGATTAATAAAGAGAATTAAAGGGAGAGGGATATTAAGAGCCGAGGAGAGGTTTGACGTAGGCAGATTACAACAGAAAGATTGAGAGAGAGATGGAGGGAGATAGATAGATAGAAGGATATATATATATATATATATATATATATATATATATATATATATATAGAGAGAGAGAGAGAGAGAGAGAGAGAGATAGATAGATATAGGTAGATAGATAGAGAGAGAGTGAGAGAATGAGAGAGAAAGGGTGAGAAGGAGATATAGATACAGAAAGAAAGATTGAGAGAAAGAAAAAAAGACATAAATAGATAGAGATAAGGAAATAGATGGAGATAGACGGAGAATAAGCTTGATCGTTTACTCTTCTTTTCCTGTATGACCTTTGCTATCATCTTATCTCACCTGCAAAGCGACACGTACAATATATATTCATATGATGGAAAATATGCTAAGATTAAATTAATTGATCGATAGAATATGTCAGATAAAAGCAAATGGTTAAATAGATGATAATGAATATATAAAGAAAATGTATGAAAATGAGTTAATTCATAAAGATAGATAAAGGTAATTATAGAAAGAGAGAACATAGCCAAACAAACAAACATGATATAGAATAAATGATATTGAATAATTGAAATAAGCAGAAAAAAAAGAAAAATTAGAAGAAAAAAAGATGAAGACAAATAATAGGCAAATATTGAAGAAAAAAAAACAAGAAAAAGAGAAAGAAAAAAGAAAGATAAAACAAACGAAAAAATAAAAAATAAAGACTAAAACACACACACACAAAAGATAAAGTAAAAACGAAAAACGAAAAAAACGAAAC
>BOPN01000727.1:47823-50323 GCA_017312705.2 Penaeus japonicus | reverse complement strand
ACAGTAACCATGATAATCATTATAGCAATGGTGGTAAGGTCATCGGTCATAGTTATTTAGGTTCGTAACATGAGTAAGTATAACTAATCTAATTCATGTCATAGCGACATTGCATATGTATATAAACACACACACACACACACACACACACACACACACACACACACACATATATATATATATATATACATATATATATATATATATATATATATATATATATATATATATTATATATGTATATATATATATAATTATATATATATGTATATATATATATACATATATATCTATTTATATATATATATATGTGTCATACTTTTTATTCATAATCATGAAGATGTGACCTTTACAACCTAATTTTCTTTTTTTTCCTTACAGGTAAGAATAAAGAAATCTTTCACGCATGGAAGGGCGGATATGTCAGGTAAGTCATCTTATTAGAAAGAATGATGATCTAATTAACATTGACTTATATGGTGTGTAATTGTGGGCTATACCTATGGGATTATTTTCTGTGGATAGTGGAATAGATGTTTAAAGAAATAAGGCACGCATACATTCGTGCATGCATATATATATATGCATATATATATATATATATATATATATATATATATATATATGTATGTATGTATGTATGTATGTATATATATATATATATGTGTGCGTGTACATGTGTGTGTGTTTGTGTGTGTGTGTATGTATATACATATACAGCGGAACGTCTAATTCCGAACCGTAAATTCGAAAAACAACTGTCTTTAATTTCGAATGTATTTCTGCAACCAAATCGCTACATAGCGTTAGCGTGGTTCATATTTCCCGGGTATATTTGCTTCATGATGGCCGGGAAATATGAACCACACCCACACTATGTTAGCGATTTGGTTACAGAAGTACAATCGAAATTAAAGACAATTTTTATCACCCATGCCTGCTCCCGTCATTCACAAGTCGCTTCGTTTCTTCCCCCTTTCCTACATCCACGTGCGCCATCAGAAGTCTCCGCTGAAGTAAATGCAGATAGCTTCATGTTAGCACATTTATTTCATATCATTATTATTGTCATCATTTGATACTTAGGGCATTTTTCATTCATTTTGCTTAATAACTTTTTAATATTTTTTTGGGGGGGCATAGGAATGGATTAATTCATTTTCCGGGAAAATCGTTTCTAATTCCGAACTTTTCCTGATCCGAACTGGCACTGGAACGAATTAAATTTGGATTTAGAGGTCCTACATATATAGCTATATATATGTAAATATATATGTACACACACACACACACAGACACACACACACACACACACACACACACACACATAAATATAAATGCGTAAAGATTATTTTTAAACACCTCGGCTTGAAAATCTTTGGCCATACGTTATTTTGCGTGGATGTGGGCTAAAGCAGCGCAGCAACACTGGACAACTACAAGACAAATGTTGAGAGAGAGAGAGAGAGAGAGAGAGAGAGAGAGAGAGAGAGAGAGAGAGAAAACAAACGAGAGAAAAAGAGAGACAGAACAGACAGACAGACAGACAGAGAGAAAACAGAGAAAACAAACGAGAAGAGAGAATGAGAGGCAAAGAGAAACGTAGACAGAGTTGCAAAGAGAAAGGGCGAGGATATTTCGCAGGTGCTGAAGCCGGATCCATCACAATGAGGCGAGGTGATCAGGATAGAGATTAGGGGCTGGTGATAGAATGAAGACGGAGGCTGTGGGTGGATAGAGGGAGAACATGAAGGAGGAGGAGGAGCAGGAGGAAGAGGAGGAAGAGGAGGTGGAAGATGATAAGAAGAAGAAGAAGAAGAATGAAGGTGAGGATGAAGAAGTGGAAGAAGAGGAGGAGGAGGAGGAGAAGAAGAAGAAGAAGAAAATAAATGAAGGTGAGGATGAAGAAGTGGAGGAGGAAGAGGAAGAGGAGAAAGAGGAGGAGTAAAAGGAAGAGATGGAGGAGGAAGAGGATAAAGAGGAGGAGGGGTCGTAGGAGGACGAAGAGGAAGAGATGGAGGAGGACGATAATGATGAGGATGAGAAGGACGAGGATTAAGAGGAGGAGAAGGAGGGGGAGGAGAAAGTAGAGGAGGAGGAGGAGAAGAAGACGAAGGAAATGGAGAAGGATGACAATGATGATGAGGAAAAGGGCAAGGAGAAGAAGGAGGAGGAGGAGAAGGAGGAAGGATAAGGTAGAGGAGGAGGAGGAGAAGGGGACGGGGAGGAAGAAACGGAAAAAGAGGATAAGGAGAAATAGGAGGAAATAGAAGGGGAAGAAAGAGATAGATAAGAAGGAGAAAGAGCAGAAAGAGGAGAAGAAAAAGGGAGCAGGAGGAGGAGGAGAAGAAGGAAGAGAGCGGAGGCAATGAAAGATATAAATATGGAAGAGGGTGCGGCAGGAGTAAGGTGGGAAATGGAGATAAAGATAGCCGAGTATATTATTAGATACACTCAGACATAACACCCACACGCACACAGACATACACAAACACACACA
>BOPN01000726.1:411523-417589 GCA_017312705.2 Penaeus japonicus | reverse complement strand
ATATATAGATAGATAGATAGATAGATACACACAAACAAACCATGTCACCAACCCGCAGTGGCCACACCTGAGAGTGCCTGACATAGCTTGGACCAGCAACGTCAATTGTCCGCCTGCCCGCCTGTCTGTCATTCATGTGACACGCACTTTTCATTTCATAACTTTCCCCTCACGTCCCCCGCCGTGGGACAATGGCAGACCGAGAAAGGAAAGTGTCATGTCCCGAAACACTTTTTCTCCGTCATGTTCCTCCGGATTTGTCTTTACTTGGATAACAAAAGTGAGTCGTCTGGATTTTTTTTTGTTTGGTTGTTTGGGACATGTCTGGTTCTCTCTCGCTCTGTTTTTTTTCTCTCTCTGTTTCTCTCTTTCCCTTACTATTTCTCGGTCTCTCTTTTTTTTTCTGTTTCTCTCTTTCCCTTACTATTTCTCGGTCTCTCTTTTTTTTCTGTTTCTCTCTCACACTCACTGTTTCTCAGTCTCTCTTCTCTGTTTCTCTCTCTGTTTCTCTCTTACACTCACTGTTTCTCGATCTCTCTTTTTCTGTCTGTCTCTCTCTCTCTCTCTATCTATCTATCTCTATTTCTCTCTCTCTTCCCCCTCTCTCTATGTACATATGTATGTGCCCATAAATTGAAAATAAAATAACGAAGGGAAACACATGAAAACACTCGTATTTCCCTACGCCATATTATTTTCAACTTGTTCACGTACCTATATATGTACAAATACATAGAGCAACAGAAAAAAAGAAGAAATATTTAGATGCCCGACATTGACACATCTCATTTACATATAATTATTTTCTCCCACTTCAAACTTCTAAAAGTGCTCCTCAATAAATACCTTTTGAGCTTTGGACAACATCCTACCTACCTGTCCTCCACTCCTCAAATCACAAGGATTTATATCAGGACTCTTTCCTACCTAGATTAATAGTCTGCTTTGGCTACTGACAAGGTAGGAAGTGATTGAACATAGCTTGAGGCTAGAATTTCCATCTTGTGCGAATACGTTATTACTATCATGAAGTTAATTGCAAACTTGAGGAAGTGGCCAATTGTCTCTTGATTTTTTTTCCATGTTTGATTCATGATGTCATTAAAGGAGACGGAGAGAGAGAGAGAGAGAAGGAGAGAGAGAGGGAGAGGGAGAGGGAGAGGGAGAGAGAGAGGGATAGAGAGAGAAAGATGCATTTTTACAACGTCGATAAAGCCCAACCAGTTGCTGCAAACGAAATTATATGGAAAAATGCCCAAAAAATTTGCTTTGGAATATCGTAACTTTCAACACCAGTGTAATATTTTTGCCAAACAATGCATTTCTAGCTACCATCACCCACCGAGACTTTATAATTTAAACACATTTTATGACCTATAAAACATGGCATAATTTAAGTGCCTGATATAAACACCAGTTCACGTCACACTAGGGATCATATGGTATGTTTCGCGGGAGGAGATATTGCCAAAATATGCAAGCGTTGCATTTTTGGTCAGAGTCTTTTAAGAGTTACGCCTCCGTTGTAGACGCGTCAGATAATTGAAGAAAAACTGCTAGAATAATCCAGGTGTGATTTACATTTTAAACAGAGACGGACGTACATACACACATACACACATACATACATACATACATACATACATACATACATACATACACACACACACACACACACACACACACACACACACACACACACACACACACACACACACACACACACACACACACACACACACACACACACTCATACTCATATTATCACCATCATCAGCGTCTTCACCCACTCCACCACCAAACACAGTTAAAATCAGGATCTCTAAAAGCCTGTCTTTTGGAGTCTTTGTCTCATCCCTTCCACACGTCCATCCTATCCTTAGCAATGGTGGAAAGAGGAGATCAAGACACTCAAAAGAATTAGAAAAATAAGAAGAAAAAAGCGCCTCGAAGGAAAGGATGATCGTGATCGGACACTCTGCCGGGGAACAATAGCGCTTGTGGCATCGTGTGCAGAGGCGCACGCGGCCGCAGATCATGCCGCCCGCGCCAGCTTTGTGGGTTGAAAAGCTCGTGCAGGATTTACCTAAATTCAGCTGAAAGGCGAGCCATTGTGGCAGCGAGAGAAAGAGCCTTTTTAAGGAGATGGAGTGCATTACCTTTATGCGCAGCCGTGTCGCCGGTCCCGCGGGGTTTTGTGCGGGTACGTGGAAGGGGGAATTAAAGCTGTTTAATGTTGGATGGGATTAGCGGGGAAATCTCCCGTCTGTTCTGCGTTGTGTCTGAACGTTTTATCTTCTCTTGTGGCTCTGCTAAGGAGTTTTATTAATTGTGTTTCTTTTATTCGATTGTGGCAGGGGGATTGGAGCTGACTCAGAATTACAGGGGGATTTATAACGAGTTGCACTCTCAATGAAAGTGATTGACCTGATACTGATAACTGACACTTTATGTAACGTTAACTGGAGTTCCGAGTGTGAAACGTGCCGAAGAAATATACTTATGAGTGAATAAACTTAAATAGTATCTTAGGGAAATGCAACAAAAATCTAGATGGTCTTGACTTAACTGTGAAAAAAATAAATAAAAAACATAGTTATGAAAATGAACTAGCCGTTTTTACTGGAAATGTAACATGAAAACCCTAGATATGATAGATAAAAAGATGGGTGTGTTGATGTGATGAAAAATTATATGAAGGATTTTACGCCTCGCCCACCCCGGGTCACCAGAGGCGTGGCGGGAAGACTGGACGAGTTGGATTATGCGCCTCAGAGTGATGCGACGGAGGCTCCAAGAGATGCTGCGGAGTAAGACATTAAAAGACAGATGAACTTTTAAATGGGATAACCATTGGGTATAGACTTGAGCCACGTCAGTGAGAAATACATTCAGAATGCCTCACAGTCCTATTTCGAGGACGGATTCGGGGTCTGTATCCGCCATCAAGAACTTCATTTTCGGCGGCATGCTGGACACGTCTCGCTACCACCCCGACGAACACGGAGGCGAGTGCAAACGGAGCTTGAAGTCCCAGGTGTTCAAGAGTCAGATCCTCAGATCGCAAGTTCTTAGACCTCAGGTTCTCAGATCTCACATCATCAAGACGAGAATCACGAAAGCTTCGAAAGTCAATCCCGGACTGCCTGAGGACGATGTTAACTTCCCGAATAATCTAAGGTCTCCCTACCCCGATGCTAGTCAAGCTCAGAGCGCAGCCAATTTCCCACTCACTAAAATTAATAACGTAAGATTCCCAAGCTTCCGGTGCAAAGAGAACAAATTGTTCGGCGAGGAGAAGGCGTCGCCGCAGTATGCATCGACGCCAAACTTGACTTCTGTTTCTCCCGAGGGCGACAACTCAAGGGAGGGTGTCGCGGCGGGAGTGACAGGGACACTTCCGCGTAACTTTAAGAGGAACAGCGTCAGGCATCATCAGAACTCCGCTTCGGGAGCCTCAGCGACGTCCACTTTACCATCTTGTGCGTCGTCGGTGAGTTCCTCCTATGCTTACGTGAACAGCGGTGCACCCTCGTCTGACTCAGGGTTCCTTTCGGACGCCACCTGCCCGGATTTCGAGGCGAATGAGCCGCCCGTGGAAGCAATCGGAACTCAACACCAGCCGAAGGATCTCAGCTGCCGCGAACGAGACCTGAAGACTAGCGACCCTGCTGCACCCTTCGGGAGAGCGGCGCTGCACCAGGATAATCCCACCTATGGCTGCGTCCCGTCCAAGACGCCCCCTCCCCCGTCCAAGTCCACCGGCAGAGAAGGGGGGTCGACGCGCAAGGTGAGCAGCGTGACCCTGAAGATCGAGAACGGCCTCTTCGCCACCGTCGGGAAGGAGAGCAAGGGGCGCGCCAGGGACCGCCGGCCCTTGGACCCAGCCTTCCCCGACGTCGTGCCGCCGCCTCCCCCGGCCCTCGTCATCGTCCAGAAGAAAAGCCCCGAGGATTCCAAGGTGGACGAAGAGGCCGCGGCTGGCTGGAAGAGAGCCACCGTGACTATGAGTGGCACCTTCCTGGCGCGCTGCGTGAAGATCGAGGACCTGTAAGTAGCTCGGCAAATGTGTTTAAAGTTAGAGGATAAATGTTTAGTATCTGTCAAGATACAAAATGGGAACAAGTCGGCAAGAAAGTTTGTATAATGAGGGTTATTTCTTTGTTAACGTTGCTATGGAATGAACGATAAATCAGGTACATGTGTTGTAAGCTTCATAGTTACATGGTAAGGACGTCTTAAGATGTAATATTTCCTTTTGATATTTGTTAAGTCACTTAAAAACGTGAGATTATTGACAGTTTCGGTTGATGATGAGCATTTGATACTAATTATGGAATTCTGAAAATGACAAATGGATATTTATTTTTCTTCTGTACGTATATGGCATAATGATCGTTATCATTTCAAACCTCTAAAGTTAAAGTCATGGTTAATAATGTAATACTATGAATCTGATGGCATTTATTGTCGACAAGCATTTCTTTCAACTAAATGGTTATAGTGCGGAAGAAAAGAATTAGGGAGTTGAAAAAGTGCAAGAGCTTTTTCGTGGGTATCACATGGGTCGAGCGTTAAGATCCCGTGCACGTTATTAGTCACGCGTGCGCAGTAAGTGATGGCCGTAGCGTGCCTCGTGATGGCTGATGGGGCTTCACACCCAGAGAGAACTCGCGCTGCTTAGTGAAACCACAACCTCTCGGAGGACAACCACGACCAACCCGGGTGACGAACCACAACCAGGAGGGGTAACCGATGGGATTTGCCTTTCGCTGGAATCACGGCCGGTGGCGAGGATCGGCGAAGACTGTTGCTCTTTAGCTTGATGCGAAGCCAGAACGAGCGGAGCTAACTAATACCACCATCACTAACCAGAAGTGCCGGAGCTAATTTGTACTGAACATAATCTCAGCCAAAGGGAGAGGCAGAGGCTCTTGCATACTTGACCTTTAAGCACTAGTGAGATCTCCGAGTACATAGGACCAGTCGCGGTGTCGAGAAGGCTTTCTGCAGATAACAGCCACGCGACATCTTTCGAAAGATACAGTTCGTTGTATGATATATTCTGTATTATAAGGAAGTAGGAATCAGTTCAAGTCGGAACTTTTGGAACGAACCAAATAAGATTGAATGTATTTTTGCATCAGTCGCCATTTATTGCGAAAAAATGATACTGAGCGGACGTCCTGCCTCGCCCTGATATATGGCCCTGCACCTTCGCTGCGTCCCGCGAGGCGCGCGGCCTAAGCCAGGCGGGGGGCGTCGTATCTCCGACGCACGTGTCGAATCCGCGGACTGGGAAGTGCCGTCGGCTTGATGGGCTTAACGCATCGCCGAAATCCGTGGCGAATGCTCAGTCGTGGCACTTTTGCGAATAGAGTGGCGGTGGACTAACAGTTTCCCGTGGCACTAGGGTATGTCAGAACAGCGGTGCCCCGTGTGTGTATACTATTTCATCGCACGATGATGATAGCATTCATGTAAATAATTCAGCAATTAGCTGCGAATGGCATCCAAATATGAACAAAGAATATATGGTTAATAATGATAATTTCTTGTCAATACTTACTGTGCTTTGTTGAAAAAATCGAGAAACCAGCAACAACTGCAATCAGTGTTGCAAACGGCGATGCATTGGAAGTAAAAATACAGGGAGAGATTGTTAAATGACTTTCATTCATGAGTCCTTCTGACTTGATAATTCCCATGTAGTAGGAAGATGTCAAGGCACACACGCGCACACACACGCATACACACACTCAAACACACACACTCACACACTCACACACTCACACATACTCACATACTCACACATACACACACACATACACACACACACACACACACACACACACACACACACACACACACACACACACACACACACACACACACACACACACACACACACACACACACACACACACACACACACACACTCCCACTCCCAATCCCACTCCCACATACTCCCACTCAAACACAGAGGCACACAAAATACATAAACGCGCCCGTACGTATAGGAGTTGCCATATACAGAATACGAAATTTATGTCATGTTGAACAGTG
>BOPN01000726.1:399023-406523 GCA_017312705.2 Penaeus japonicus | reverse complement strand
GACTTGAAGTAGATACAGTAGCTTCGTTTTTTAGGGATTAAAGCAAACAAACCAGACAGCTGGCGGGAATGAAGGACAACCTTGAAGGGTAATGAGGATAACGGAGTCCTTCCGCGGACCCCCTGGCAGCCATGCTCATGACCTGACATTGGTACTGCGCCACCGCCCCCCCCCAACCCTTTTTCTCTCATGCCTAACAAGCTGCTATCACATTATGTTTTATAACGCACTAAACAAACTGCTTCGTCTCATAAAACTAGAAGGATAGCTAGAAAAAAGGTTGGCGATAATAAACACTCGGAGGGGGTAGGGGTCCGGGAGGGGAGACCCCCCGGGCGCTCAGGGCTGGGATGATGGCGGGTCAGTTTTTGCGACCTGTGATCTGCCCACTTTTACCGCCTCCGCAAATGTCAGGGTAGGCTGAGAATCCCCCCTCGCCCGCACATCCGCAGTACCGTCACGCTACGCACACTCGAGAAAGGCCGATCCACCTCACTAAGCGGGAAAGAGGGGCGGGCGACCCTGGAAGAGGGGTCAGGGGTCAAGCCAAAGGATGTTCAAGGGTGTCAGCGCTGGGGAGAGATCGGAAGATTTGCCTGTGGCCTTTCTGAAGGTGGAAGCATCTGAAGGACGACCCTCGAGTGAAGGTCTGAGGGGCGTATCCTGTCAAGCGTGGCACTCGGACTTCATTGCCAGTGGCATCTCGGGAATGGATGCTTTTATACATGCCGTTGCAACTCTCTCGTTGCATTTTGCTCAACGGTACAATTTGGACTTCTAAATAAATGCTACAGTTTCAACGTTAACATTCATAACCTAGAAAATTATATACACACTGTGCTCACAGAAGCGAGCTTATTCACAGTGAAGTCACAGGCAAGGTACACACACTCATGGATACGTTAAAGATTACATCACGCTTCCAGGAATAAGAAAAATATTTTTGGGCAACATGACTTCTGGGATGAGGAGAATTACTACGCTTTCCCTTACATGCAAAATCATGCAGGACGAATTTGTGAGATATTATACGAAAGAGGGAATATGAATTCTGGTCATATAGCACCGTCTGAAGTGATGATAAAAACTTTCTTGTATTTTTTTTTTATACCGAGAATCACCCGCTTTTATGTCTCGAGTGCCCCGTGCATATTTCTTGTCGTGATTTCATTTTCCGACCTCCTGCCGCTCAACCTTCCCCGCGTCTCTGCGCACGAGGGAAAAAGATGGCTTTTCCCCGGGTCAGTGCTCGTGGTCCCTCTGTGTGCGTCGGGAAATATGCGTGGTCATCGCGCCCGCAGCTAAGGGACGGAGGGAGGGGTAGGGACCGGGCCGGGGACTGGTTAACCTTTCCCTTTTATGTTGTTGTTTTTTCCCCCACGACGAGAAACCATCTTGTTAGTAACCTGCAACGGCCTCCCCCGCTGCGACCGGTGGCATAATAGCAGGCTTCAATATGTGTAGGTCAAGAGGGTTCAGTCAAGGCCCCCCTTTGAAAGCCTCGCCAGGGCCACTGGCTGATGTCAGAGTTGTGCGTGTGCGCGAAGGCGAGGAGGAGCAGGAGCCTGACCCTAGAAATGGAGTGAAAAGCGGAGTCTAACGCTCGTAGGGCGAGTGCGGCCGCTTGTGGCCTCCCTCGTACACGCATGATGCATGCTTGCATTTACATTTATCACATAGGCAAAGGTAAAGACGAATAAGCACACACACTCTCATTTACTAACCACAAGACACACACACATGTAAACTCACACACGAACGTACGCACATACCCACATATTTACCATACATCCACATACAAACACACACACACACACACACACACACACACACACACACACACACACACACACACACACACACACACACACACACACACACACACACACACACTAACACACACACACACAAGCAAACAAACAAGCAAGCAAGCAATCAACCAACAAACACGCGGTTATCATACAAGCACATATTTATGCTAACATACAAACACGCACGCAAGCACTCTCAAGCACACACAAAAGACACTTCATCATGGTCAACAAAGGTCCAGAGGTGAATATGAAAATATGTGTTGTTTATACCCGTCTTATAGATACTTAGCCTAGAAAGGAGAGCAAATTATATCTAATAAACAATTATTTGCTTGGTTGGCGAAGAGAGGTCATGGGTTCGCAGAGATGAAGAAGGAAAGATGTTGGTAAATCTTGTGGCCTGACAGCGATGCCTCACTCTACTTAATCCCAGAGCAAGCATCCCCAGGCTAGCATTAGGACTCCATCGGACCAGGAAGCCGCGTATCAGTGCATGCCCCGAGATGTACTTGATGCCCTGGCACGACCAGACGAAGGCGATAAGGGGCAGATAGCGACCGTTCCGCGTTGCTCTATCTTCATCTCCTCCGGACACGCCTGGGAATGGCAGACATTTCGACTGCGATATCTGCTTTTACGCGATGCTTAATCAGTGGCGAAATTCCTCTCGCAATTAGAGCGCTGCGGTAGATTACCTTCTTCACAACAGCCCGAGTGAGCCCGTTCGGCGAAGGTAGGGAGCAGGCATGATAATAGGCAGGTTTATGGCTACCGTAAATACTCGTCTCACGATTTGATATTCACCACGTCGAGCGCAGGCTGTTGGCAGCCTTGGTCAGTGCTGCAATTGCCTAAGCGGTTGGCAATCCTGCTTCACGTAGCGCATGGGAGAAACATGCAAGATCACTGAAATAAGTTTATGTTTTCAAGTTTATTGCACAAGTTCGCCGCGCAAGGCCACGCATTTTGAATAATGTGGGATGAATATATATTTTCTGGGCGCTTTTATGTGACCGCCGACGAAAAGGCTAATGTGTGCTTGCCTTGGGAAACTTTTGAGGGTTTCGTGCAGAGAAGGAGCTCGTGAACGTAAGCGACAAGAGAAGTTACTGCTTTTCAGTTTGTGGTCATACTCATTCCATATCTAGTGTTTTGCTGAAGTGTCATAAACATTGCCAGCATTAACTATTAAGAAGGCTATTAGTATCATGGTGTTTAACCGGATGTCAAACACAGAAATCTGAAGTGCACGGCAAACTTGCAATAGGAAATATCTCTTCCTGATGTGGCAATGGAGAAACGATATGTGTTGAACTATTCTATAAAAAACATTTCACTGTGAATGCCAGGCTGATGAGTATACAATCACAAGATATGCAGTATCTTATCCTCGTGAACAACTGTTCGGTTAATTAAGTATTTTTCCAAGCTTTTAAAAAACACTAAATCTACTTGTAAGAATTTTTTATTTATTTATTTCTATTTTACTAAATCTCTATAAATCGAAACAGAAAGCCTGCTTCTAATATAGTCACTCAATATAAACCGTCGACGATATACAAAATAAAACAGTATGGAATTCGGCAAAGTCATTCCCTATTGCGAAGGAATTCCAAAAGTTCAAGTCACGTTAATAACTGGCTCAGCTATTACTATATCAAGAATTAGTTCAAGTAACACCATATAAGGTCTTTTGGAAAAGGTCATGTATGTGTTATCGGTCAGGCGGAGGCCACGTATGGAGGCAGTCAAGCAAGCAGCTGCAAAAGATAAAGGTCAGAAGGTGCTAACCTGCAGAGGGTGTCTGTTCGTTTGTGCGTAGATGAGTGTCCTTTTTTGGAGGATAAGTAACATTCGGGAGAGAGGGTAAGGGGAGAGGAGAGAGGAAGGGAAAGGGAAAGGAAAAAGGAAGGACGGGATGGCTGGAGGGAAGGATGGATGAATGGAGGGAGGGAGGGAAAGCGGGAAGAAAGGAGGGAAATAGGGACGGAGGAGGAATGAAGACGCGAGAAAGGGAAACAGGAAGAAAGAGAGAGAGAGAGAGAGAAAGAGAGGGAGAGAGAGAGAGAGAGAGAGAGAGAGAGAGAGAGAGAGAGAGAAAGAGAGGGGGAGAGGAGAAAGAGAGAGGGAAAGAGAAAAGGAGAGAGAGGAAGGAGAAAGAGAGAGAGAGGGAAGGAGAAAGAGAGAGAGAGGGAGGGAGAAAGAGAGAGAGAGGGAAGGAGAAAGAGAGAGAGGGAAGGAGAAAGAGAGAGAGAGGGAAGGAGAAAGAGAGAGAGGGAAGGAGAAAGAGAGAGAGAGGGAAGGAGAGAGAGAGAGAGGGAAAGAGAGAGAGAGAGAGAGAGAGAGAGGAGAGAGAGAGAGAGAGAGAGAGAGAGAAAAGAGAGAGAGAGAGGGAAGGAGAAACAGAGAGAGAAGGAAGGAGAAACAGAGAGAGAGGGAAAGAGAAAGAGAAAGAGAGGGAAGGAGAAAGAGAGAGAGAGAGAGAAGGAGAAAGAGAGAGAGAGAGGGGGAAGGAGAAAGAGAGAGAGAGAGAGGGGAGGAGAAAGAGAAAGAGATCGAGGAAAGGAGAAAGAGAAAGAGAGCGAGGGAAGGAGAAAGAGAAAGAGAGCGAGGGAAGGAGAAAGAGAAAGAGAGAGAGAAGGAAGGAGAAAGAGAGAGGGAAGGAAGGAGAAAGAGAGAGGGAAGGAGAAAGAGAGAGGGAAGGAGAAAGAGAGAGAGAGAGAGAGAGAGAGAGAGAGAGAGAGAGAGAGAGAGAGAGAGAGAGAGAGAGAGAGAGAGAGAGAGAGAGAGAGAGCTGGGGGAAGCTGACGAGAAAAGAAGAGTGACGGGGGTCGAAGACCCGCAAAGACCGTACCATGTACTTATATTTTAAAACGCTCCTTTACCTTCCTCACACATTTGTCTGTTTCGCGTGAAAGGGAAGTATAAGTATGCTTCTTACAAAAATAGTTTCTTAACGCCAGTGGTGAGTCAGCTCCACACCTACCCGTGACTCAACACCTGTAGATGACTCATCACTACCACACCTGTTCATGACCTGACACCACACCAAAACAGACTAATGCTATTATGCATCGCCTAAGTGGAGACTACCTCTGCAACGCTGTATGATTAAACGC
Source organism: Penaeus japonicus (assembly GCA_017312705.2). Lineage (NCBI taxonomy): Eukaryota > Metazoa > Arthropoda > Malacostraca > Decapoda > Penaeidae > Penaeus > Penaeus japonicus. The sequence continues at coordinate 401,590 of BOPN01000726.1, read as the reverse complement.
CATATCTGTGGAGTGCTAACTTATCACAACCTCCCTCCCCCTCTTCATCTCCTTCAATCCCAGCCCACCTCCCTCCCTATTCCTTCTTTCTTCCTTCCTCCCACTCCCCATACCTCCCTCCTTCCATCCATCCCAAACCATCTCCCTCTTTCCCTCCCTCCTTTCCTCCCTCCCCCCATCCTATCACTCCCTCCTTCCCTCCTGTCTCCCCTCCCCCCGCTCCCTTCCTATCTCCCCTCCCCCCCACTCTCCTGTTCCCTCTCCTTCCCTCCCTCCCCTCCTCCCCCCAACTCCCGTGATGTAAGCTCCCTCAGAGGTGAGTTACGATGAGAATATCATTATTTTCCGAGAGCAGGAGAACGCTCTCCCACTTTGTTGCGGTCCACAACTGCAACCTTCCACATTTTCTTCTTTTCTTTTTATGGGTCATTGAAAAAGAGAGAGAAAAAATCTTTACTATCTCAGGCTTGTGCACGTTTTGTTTTAGAATAGGATCCCTTTAGACTTTCTTTCTCCATTTTCTTCCAACGGTTATTGAGGAGCGATTTGAATAGATGGCATGTAGGTTCGGTAGATGGAATGACTTTGTTTGGTATTGTATGTTGAATAATTATTTGAAAAGATATGCGGTAGATTTGTTTTATATTAATTTCGGGAATATACTGTAAGAAAAAATACGCACTGACCTTTTGAAATTCTTTGCCTTAATATCTATATTTGTTGAAAAGAATTACGGATTCCACATGGTCCTTGGAAGGCCTAGGAATAGTAGCATTGCAACATATTGATGATGTCATAATAAAGAAGTAACTGTTATGATGATAGTTTAGTGCTTGTTTAATGTGTTTACTGTCACCACATCGTTACAACATATTTTGAAAGATATCAACATATCATTACAATATATAGTAAAACATTATGTCACAATAGTGTTCAGATATGCTATAAGAAAATGCTCTCCAAGGAAATGTTTGTATTGTTTAAGAAATGTTCAACAAAACCATGGATTCAGCGTGACATTCTCGGATATTTCTTTGAACTTTATAGCCGTGATATCTCTTTAGAGCAGACTCTAACGCCTGACAGGTATTTCTGCACTTAGAAGGATTTTTTTTTTTTTTTCTGTGTCTTGATAGCCGATTTTTTTTACCAAACATATCGGTGTACGAAAGGCGGAAACTAGAATGAATAACTTAACAAACCAAGAAATTTAATGTAATTCTAGTGAAGATATCACAGAATATCAATTTCATTTCTTTCTTTGTGAAGTTATTTATCGTCACCATCCATTCTCGTTACCCAACGTGTCAGGCTAGGGATACTGGAAACGTTGTTGTTCGAGTGTGAGTGCCTCTCGCTTTATCTTTTTGTCTGGAGTGAAAGTTCCCTGTACAGTATGGCTCTAACGCAGGCTATTGGGGTTACATTGCTATTTTTCTGTTCACCATTGCTTTTGGTTTGACACTCTTCTTCCTGGAATGCCTATAAGTTCAGTTATTATTTTTACCATTCTCTCCCCCGCGTGTTGTGGTCGCTGTTGTGACGAGGGTGGATGAATCACAGCAGGATTGATGTTGCGGCCAACCAGCCAGCCGCGAGATCACCACCACTATTCTCGTTCCGGCGAAATGCCATTTTATTTATTTCTATAATCAGATGCCTCTCTGTAATACCCACCCCTACTCCTACCCCTACCCCTGGCCCTTCCCACACCCCGGGCTCCTAGCTCAACATAAGGCGAGCAGATAAGGGATCAATCGATATGCTTAGCTCACTGCCGGGGGATTCTAGTTCAGTGTTGGGGGAATCGCGGCTTCAGACGAGAGTGGGGCTGGTTCCGCAATGGAGTGTTCCAGGTAGCATTTATTTGTGTTATTATCATGGTTTGATATTTGTTCTTAAGGGTCTTGGAGGTTATTGCATACGTTTTTTTTCTTCTGAGTAACAGAAAGGCGATAAGGATGAAAGGTTAGTAATGAGTTTATGGTATCTAAAGTTATAAACGTCCTATAAAAACGTTTACGTATAACGACTTAATTGAGTGAATCCATCTTTATGAAAGTCACATGTGATATAAATTAATTATTGTTTAAGATATAGGCTATTGTTACTCCGAAACTGTACTTTAATAAACAGTAAATATTGATAGCGACTGCGCACCTTGCGACTATCACAGGAATGCAAGACCCTGGTCATTGACCTTGTCAGAGTTAGATAAACATAAGATATGTTGTTCAGCGATAATCTTTCGGTTATTCTTAATGTCGGCATCCTCACGAGAGAAGACGCACGAAGGCGCGACCAACAATTTTAAAATGTATCTAGTTTACCCGTTCTATGGTTGGCCCGTTTTCTATAAACATTTGGCTCAGTCGGCCCAATTGAGGCAGCTTTGTCCGTAGAGTTATTTAAACCAAAACTATATTAGTAATGTAAATAGTTTTGTTGCAGGAAAAAAATGCCTTGAATTTACATTGTCGCCCTTTTTATTTTCTATTGTCCTACTGTAGATATTATTGTGCTTACATGTTTATTTACAGTATTGTTATCCAGTCATAGATATAATT
>BOPN01000726.1:386523-391523 GCA_017312705.2 Penaeus japonicus | reverse complement strand
TACATATACATACACATACACATATACATATATACATATATACATATATATATATATATATATATATATATATATATATATATATATATATATATATATATATATATATATAAATGTTCACTTTGCATCTCCTTGCATTCCAGGAAACCATACTAGGCATTTTCATTACTCGCGCATCGCCACCACGCCTTGACTGCAGCTTTACCTTGTTCACTGGGAAGTGTAACAAGATCATGTTTCTTTTCTCACTCCTTGTCTTTGCGGGTATTAGCGATAGGTGATACGGGTAGCACTGAGCCCTTTGTCTCTTTTTCTCTCTTCCTCTCTCTTCCTCTCTCTTTCACTCTCTCCCTCTCTTCCTCTCTCTCTCTCTCGCGCGCACACACACACACACACACACACACACACACACACACACACACACACACACACACACACACACACACACACACACACACACACACACACACACACACACACACACACACACACACACACACACACACATGCTTCCCGTCCCCTGCCACGTTTCGACAGATTCACAAATGATGGGCTGCTTTAATCGAGCATGTTGTGCCCTTGACATACGGTGACCTTGCCGACCCTTTCTAGTCCCGGGTAGGCTCTGTCGTACCGGTCGGTGCATGAACCATGAACCGGGAAGAGGAGTCCTCGCCGTATCAAGCTTTTATATATGCAAATATATTTCTGCATGGTTCTGCCACACTGAGACATGAGGGTGAGCCCGAGGATGTTGTGCTTGAAATCTTATCTGTGATGCATGGCGCTGCAAAGGTGCATGACCCCCACCGCGCCCTCGACGCTGTTTGCTCTTCAAAAGAGTACTTATCTGCAGGAATTCATGATGCCTCGTTCATATTTGTTGTATTATTTAGGATGTTTATTCTCGTTATCTGGGTCTGTGGCATGAGTCTCATTCTTCTCACGTAGATATCATACCACCACCTTGAGGTTGCTGTATATCTATTTGCAACATAATAATTGCTAATTGCATTTCCACTGTGTTGTCCGCGTCCGGGTTTTTTCTTTGAGAACATCTCGGCTTAAATCGCTGCATAGTTGAGCTTCACTTCAAGGGTTTCCATGGGCAATGTTGGCAATTTCATTCACGTTATGTGTTGTGGATCATTATATAATCCTTTTGTTATTACTCAGTTGATTATCCATTAGATATGCAAATTATATTCCTATTTTATTAAACGGGAAAATATATATGAAAATAAAGTTAAGGAATATCTAGAAGAGGAGACTTTTCCTTTCATGTCTAGAAGGTGCATCCAAGTGGCATAATACTGTTTAGAGGATTGACAATATTTCAAGTGTATGGATTGGTCCGGATTAGCCTACTTCTCGAGCAAGCCTTAGCACGCGAGGGCCTTGAGGCATAGTGCGTGTGTGTGACGAACAACGGGAAGAAATTTGCGAAACCTTAGAGGTTGAGAGGCAGACGCGCGCCAAATATACTTCGTCGCATTCCTTTGCTCATGACCTTCTTTCGCCTCCCGGGATTTGGGGGACTTACCGATATGCAACACACCACACGTTATTGTTGTTGTAGTCGGTCTCGTATTACTTATTGCAATCGCAGCAGGTGAACCTCTCTCTTGGAGGACCGTCGGCCACTCTGCCATCGGCCTCCGTGGCCTGTCTGTCGTGAAGGCGTCCGTGAGCCCCTCATGCCCGTGAACTTGCACTCTGTCCATCCGCCCGTCGCCCGCCCGCCCGCCCGCCCAGGACATGCGGCGGACGGGCGGGCGGGTGGCCGGCCGGGTGAAGTGGATGACTCAGGAATGTTCACAAACTAGCTGATCTTCGCCACCCAATGCCAAGGAAGGGCGCCGCCGCCACCCGCACGACGCACAAGGGGCCCTTTGTCTTCCCGCGTGGACCCGTTACCTGTGAGTGGGGGTGGGGGTTGGGGGTTGGGGGTTGGGGGTGGGGTTGCAAAGGCAAGGGCGGATCCCGGGAGTTTTTCAAAGCCGGCCGATAAACGCATGTAATTAGAGGGCAGCAGTTAATTATAGATGGAACTGGCACTACGAGATCAAGGGGGGACAAGACTAATGCAACATTCTATGCAACATTCCTGAGCATGAGTGCGTTATTTCACCGCATGGGAGATGGGTTTTTAGGCCTCAAAGGTTCGAGAATTGTACGTATAATTTAGACGGGATTCACACCTTAGATATAATTTCTCATTTTCTTAGGCTGTATATTCTTGATTTCTTTGGAATAGGCCTACAGACTAAACGGTTGATCTAGAATGACCATTTCTCTTGAGTATTACTTTAAGAGAACTACTTCAGACACTTTCCTTTCTCCTCAATTAAAGACCTAGTAAGTATAACGATAAAAAAAAAACAAGAAATATAGGATACTTCATAAAAGTAAGTACAAAGCAAGGCGCCATTTAAAGGGGTACGGAGGGCGGTGGGTGGATGAACAGCGAGAGGTAGACCGAAGGTAATGATGCATATCTCCTAAATGCTTTTTCCATTTGAATTTTTTCCGTTTTTTCCATATTTTTCAAGTGCCCTTTATCAGTTTTTTTTACGATTAGATTAGAAGGAATTACTAAATTTATTTTCGGTTTAGAGAACTTTAATGTTGCAGGCACCGATATTAGCGATGTAATGACTGTTATACTTTTAATATTTTCGGATGAGTTTAGAACTAAGTTCTAGGCATTATTTTTAGAGTCTTTTATAAGTCAAGTGGATGAATATTGCAATACCCGGTCTTTTGCAATGGTGTGGAATGCAACCCTTAAAATTTGATAACTTTAGTGGCGACCTGACAAATTAAGGTGCTCTTCCTTTTTTGGCAACTTAATGTTAACCTATAACTTTCGGTACCCCTTTCTACCCCCCCCCCCTCTCTCTCTCTCTCTCTCTCTCTCTCTCTCTCTCTCTCTCTCTCTCTCTCTCTCTCTCTCTCTCTCTCTCTCTCTCTCTCTCTCTTTCTTTCTTTTTCTCTTTCTCTTTCTATCATGCACATATGCATTTGTATGTATGTATCTATGCACACTACACACGCATATATGCATGTATATGTCTGAGGAACAGTACGACTCCTAACGTTTTTTTAACACGTATTTATACTTTTATATTGTTCACTGCAAAGAAATATTCGCCGTTCAGAAGAAACTGAATATAGTCTGTAACTTTCTTGGATGAACAAGATAACATAGATATCTCACTGTAAAATTCTGCCCTCTCTACAACCTCCGATATGGCGATTCCTCGTTTATTCACACTATGCAAATATTTTTCAATGCCATACATGACACGATCAGGGGCAACCCTCTGATTGTTGTAGATGATGTGGGAGGAGCCGCTTTCATAAGGGGGAAGCCTGAGTTATGACGACAACACAGCGAAGCCGAGTTGTGGTAACGTCATCTGCAGGGGCGGGCTGAGTTGGCGTGACGTCATCCCTGAGGGCGGGGCAGGGCCTTAAGACGTCGAAGGGTCAGATGAGAGGTCGGGCGGATAAGCTGCACATGCCAGGGCGAAAGACGCGGGGAGGAAAGAAATGTGATTGGCTGGTGCTTAATACGAGTACCTGTCTATGCCTCACCTCCTTCAGGCTGCCTTAGCTGGTGGGTGACGGAGAGTCGAAACGATGAATTTACTTTTGGAAAGGGAATCGCGAGCAATGTTCAGAGCACTCCGCACGCTTAACGGGACTGGGCCTCTGACAAACCAGATTTAATGAGCCATTGTTCACGCATTCTTCCTTTTGATGAGTGAAGGACTTTATTCTATAGACTAGAATGACAACTTAATCCGGAAGATTTTTAGCTCAATGTGTGCAAAGTAACCGTCGACGTGCAAATAACTGGCCGGTGATCGGAATTGGACCAAGGCGTTATCGTTTAGGTCTGGACTCTTGTATGCTCAGATATTTGCTAATCTGATTTATAAATGTTACAAGAGGTTCATCATATATTATTATGCCACCAGGCGTTGTGCAAGTCACCTGTGTAACGTGAAGGCAAGTCTGATTGCATGAAATAGGTCATCGTTGCAACACAGAGCAACTGTTGTTCCAGCAACGAGCAAGCTCGACAGACGATTTAACTTCAACAAAGCTTGTCATGTTGATGAAGATAAATACACGCATAACGTATACAGGTTGGAAGTTTAGGAGAAAGGCAAGTAACGTGTTTGTAACGTTATATTGTACAGCTTGAAGGAGTTCATGTGAAAAATGTTTCAGTTAAAGATCACCTTGTATTTGCAAAGGATATAAGTAACTTATGTTCTATTTATACACAGGAAATGCAACGTAACGAAAGCACTAAAAGTCGCATAGCTTGATGTCAAGCCGTTGGAGGTAAAGATTTTGAACCACATCAACTAGATAAATATGACAGTATGGATGGTCAACCCCCGACAGCGCCCGAGAGCTACTTGCTCCAAAAGAGCAGAAGCGAACACAACACACACACACACACACACACACACACACACACACACACACACACACACACACACACACACACACACACACACACACACACACACACACACACACACACACACATTTGTGTGTATGTGTGTGTATATAAATAGATAAATGAATGAATAAATAGATGAAGAAATAAATAGATGAATATATATATACATATGTATATATATATATATATATATATATATATATATATATATATATATATATATATATATATATATATATATATATATATATATATATATATATATATATATATATATATATATATATATATATATATATATATATACACATGCATACATACACACACACATAGGGATATAAAGGGTCAAGGGAGGAAGAGATTAATCTCGACGCAGGTCACAGGAGGAGGCGGAGGGGACGAGAGCGTGACCCTTGAAAAAAGAAAAGATGCGGGCAAGATGGTCACCCCCGATCGCTCCTTATAGGGAAGGTCATTCCGCGGCACTCATCGACCTGGATTCCGAAACCTCCTGTAG
>BOPN01000726.1:374023-381523 GCA_017312705.2 Penaeus japonicus | reverse complement strand
AAATGCCAAGCGCCTCTTGCAATTTGCACGCCATAATATATCCAGCACATTATCGCATGGCTGAGCTCAAAGATTTTGTAGTTATGCGAATTACTTGAGGAAATGAATGATTCTCAGTTTCAGAATTCAATAATATGATGATTTTGGTTTGATAACCATGCAAAGCTATGACTAACGAATTTGGACTTACAGTGAGAAGCAGGGCTGCGTAACAGAGGAACGCGCTCTTAAATCCGAACACACGATGTTTTGTAATGGCATTGGTGGGCTGTGCTCGGCGGGTCATGAGTGCATGGTTGTACTTTGAAAAGAGGGAAGCATCAATATGTAAATGAACGGTATAGCTCATCTGCTAACATTTGTGCCGGGGGTTGCAATCGTGTCTGCTCCGTCTCTTCCCCCTCCCAGAGCGAGAGATATCAAGCGCTAAGGCGATTCGCGCAGCATGAGAGGCGAGCTTAGCGCCGAGGCTGATGAACTGGCCAGGTGATAAGCACCATGGCCACCATAGCAATCGGCATCCTCCGTCGCAGGATTGGGCTGGTGGTCACGCGGAAGGCGAGGGGCGAGGTGGAGGCGTTGATGCGCGCCGATAACGACTTGTTGCAGCAGCTATCGCAATGCATCATCCGCTAACGATGTTTATGACAGGGGGAGAGTAATCGTGAGCGCGGGCTCTGATGGCCAGGTGTAATAGCAACAATTGGCGGCGCAGGCGGGGGTGTCATGGCGGCGGGGAGGGGGGAGAGCTAGGGGAGGGGGTCCAGAGGCTTCGGAGATTGACCCTTGATCGTGGGATATTTTCTGTGTCTCAAGTAGTTATATTTGGTAAGTGATCATTTGTATAAGATTGTCAGTTGTTGTTTGAGGCAAATACTGTGATGCAATTTATTAAGGAAAGGAATTTATTTTACATGAGTTAAGCCCAAGACGAGCTTTATTTATCCCAGGATTCATATTTACATTGATTTATAGTATGTTTAACTTTTTTTTCCAGTCCAAATGGTGTTGGTATCTGAACGAAATAAGGCAGTCAGCCTTTTGAACTTTGCATAGCTGACGCAGGATATTTTTAAAAGTGTTGTTTATATCTCATAATATAAGCCGTGAGTAACTTAATCTTGTCTGTGTGACATATCCAGGGAGTGTAAGTTGTCAGTTTTCTTTATAAACCATAAGTTATTTCGGGCGAGTTAGTGCCAGAGGTGTTGCCCCTTTGTTAGAGAGTCCATTTGGTCACAGTTCATGATTGTGTTTACAGACCTTGTTGGACTTGGGAGTTATATGACTTTTGACAAGTTGCAGTAACAACAAAGATTATTGTACTTATTTCGAGGTTTCTATACATTAATGTGTTTGTGGCATTTTTTCATATAAATTGACAAAATATACATTCGTCTTATTTGTGCCCACTTCACATCTGGTCAGTAAAAATGGTTTAGATCATTTCAGTGGCGTTAAGAATCACCGTCTCTATGAGAGAAACAAACATGACAGTAGATAAGAGCGGCTCCAACACAGAGACAACCTGATTATCTTAATGCGGTAGAAAAATACCGCCTTTGAGGAGTGATAGGGGATAAGGAACCCCGGTGCTCGGAGGTGCCAGCAAGAGTTCACAAGAGAGATGTAAGGAGTGTGTGGGTCATAAACGTAAAAATGGGAAGCTATTTGAGTGGTCGTAGGATTGATGACGACGGCGTTTTCGAGAGACACGTACCTTTTGAACGTAGGAGAGAGTCGGATAATGCTATGTGAGCAATGTGCGATATCGTCAGGTTTTACAGTCTCAAGGTCTTGGCAGACAGTTTACCGAATTCTAAAAGGGGCTTGAGGGAAAAAAAGATGATCTTTGTTAGAACTGTGTGCAGACATATTTGTGCAGAATACTTTGCCAACTTTATTAACCTGGTTGACAGTTTTCTAGCAACACGAAAGGTATTGTAAAATTAGATTATTAGATTTAACTTAGAGGTCCTTTCATATATTATGAAAGGAAAATAAACGTTAGAATTCAGTATTTCTTACCGGGTGGTGGACTCAGGTAATGTTTGTGGTTAAGAAAATACGAAAATACGGAGATCTGGATGGGAAGCCCCTATGTCACAACAGGGCCCAGGGGCATCGCGTGCGTCACATTCCGCGCATGTGAAGTTGTTGCTCTTCCGGGCGGTGCGAGGGCGACGCGACTGTCCATGTATACGAGCGATAAGGACACCTGGAGTTGGATAAGTCGTTGTTGTTGGCTCGTTTTTGGAGGCAAAGGTAATGTGGATATTAAGTGAGGAAGTGAAGATAGGAAATTTATTATGTAATCATGGTATAACCGATGCCTTGGCTGATGACCGAAATATTTTGAAATTAAGTGGGTCAGTCTCGGTGTAACGAATGGATGTTGAGCAATGCAATGCACTGACACAAACAGAAATAAAATAAGTATGTAAATAGAAGAGTCTGCTATTAGTGTTGCTCATGCCAGCCAGGGTCGTCGTGTGGCAGAAGTGGGTAAACGCGAGGGCGTTCTTTCTCTCTCTCTCTCTCTCTCTCTCTCTCTCTCTCTCTCTCTCTCTCTCTCTCTCTCTCTCTCTCTCTGTGTGTGTGTGTGTGCGTGCGCGCGTATATGTATGGATATGTGTGTGTGAATGTGAGCGTGTGTGTGTGTGTGTGTGTGTGCGCGCGCGTATGTATATGGATATGTGTGTTAGTGTAAGAATGAGTGTGAGAGTGAGTGTATGTGTGTGTGTGTGTGTGTGTGTATGTGTAAGTGTAAGTGTAAGTGTAAGTGTAAGTGTAAGTGTAAGTGTATGTGTATGTGTATGTGTATGTGTATGTGTATGTGTATGTGTGTGTATGTGTATGTGTATGTGTATGTGTATGTGTATGTGTATGTGTATGTGTATGTGTATGTGTGTGTGTGTGTGTGTGTGTGTGTGCGCGCACTAAATACATGAGTGTACCCGTGCGTGAGCGTCCACACGTGTGCTCGAGGGAGAGAATAAACGTGAGTATAGTGGCCGCCAAATATCCCCTTATAAATAGAGTGTCACTGACCAAAGATGTTTTAGAAGTTGTCAGCATGGCACGCAATGTACGTGGGTTAAAGCAGACGGCAGTAAGTGCCGGGGCGCAAGAATCCCCCGAGAATTGTGCTGTTTGTTGCCGGATATAGACTGACGTCAGGCGGCGCGAACGGGCAGGGAAGATCCACGTGCCAGGCGCTCAGTGCCAGACATCAGCGGCGAGCCGACTCTGATCTCTATGGTCATAAACAGGGGGGACACGTTAGGCTGACTTTTGTGGTGTACGAATGACCCCAAGAAAAACGCCGGGATAGCCGCTTGGATAAGACTATATTGCGAGAATCATCTCTAAATTCAACGATGAAAAGGGCGCTCTTCTAAGCACTACCTTTGCCTCGCCGACCGCACGATAAAGAAGGTTTTTATCGCATCCGTGCTCTGCATTTTTGTCTGGGGAGAGCTCGGACACAGCAGGGTTCCAGAGGACTATATGTAGATTAGTTCGTAATTAAGCTAATAGCCGATGATAACAACCTCACCGGCCGCCGGAGGTCAGGCGTAAGGTGTAGGGGAGTTTAGCACCCGGCGATTACCTGTTATGGATCAGGTGGCTATCAGGTGATTAGGGAATAATAACGACACCTGGTTGAGATATCCGATAGCTAGCAGTGCTAAGTTCTGTCCTTCGATATCTGAGGCAGTGTAGATGTCGGGATAAAGGTCATATCTTTCTGCCAGCTCGCTATCGTATAAGATGTTCGCCCTGTAGGTCTATCTTTAACTTTATTATCCGTGTATCGGGAAGTGTCCTTGAATATTATATTTTAAACTTTGATATGCTGCTTTGTTTTACTGGAATCAGAAATTTTGCTTCTACCTTTGAATGTACTTTTATTGACATATTCATTATCAATATAATATTTTTTTACCATTTGATTAATATTGTTCTTTTAAGTACAATTAAATTATTTTTGTGCTTAAAAACAGATTTACATTATTAAAAGACCATTTGCAACAGAGGAAGACATTCAATTTGCTTCGTCGCTTATCACATCGAACGTATATAGGAAATCATTGTTATTGACAATGCAAATGCACACCATCGCAGGAATAAGGAAAGGTACGCCTCAGAGTTGAAAGTTTTTATTCTAAATGTTTGAGGCTCAGTTCTTATTATCTTTGCAATCATCATGCAAATGTTTTTACCATGCTAGGGTGGGTGGTATCACATATCAGATTATTTAATTTAAACTTTCTTTTCCTTTGCAAATTAAACAGCTGGTCATGATTAGTCTTCATTTCACTACGAGAAAATCAAGCTTTTGCCCCTGCTATCAGATGGCTACGAGGTGATAAGACTTGGACCTTGTTTCACACGCGAGTAAGAGCCATTCTTGATTAAAGTTTCAACCACTTTGAGATTAGGTTTATGCCAGACGTATGATGCAGTGGTTTATTTATATGTGGGCAGCCGCACCTCCGTGGGGGGAATATGCGGAATAATATCATATCTAATGAAGAAAAGATAAGGATAATTTCAGTTATGAATAATTTGCAAGATTATTTTCGTCAATATCAGATCTATCCACGGGATTGTATGTATTCTTCAGTACTTGTAGCGAGGGGCAACGGCTGTGACGGGTGAGGGAGTACTTGCGTCATCCTTGGTTTCAGCGTTGAATCACGGGTCACGGAGTAACAAAAGTAAATACCAGTAACGCTAAAGGTTGCCCTCGCTCGATCACAAATACTCCATAATATTACTCGCCTTCCAGAGGTGCCACCAGTCGCCCACACTCGCCGATAAACTAATTTGTCATAATCATCAGACTTATCGGCCGCCGGTAGTTGCTCTGCCGTCGGCTTCCTCCTACGCTGCTTCCCGCTGCTTTTAATAATATGTTGCCGATAGTTATCATGTACGGGTTCTCCTGCTGAGGAGTAGGTGGAAAAGACAATGGGATGGCGTGGCAAGTGGAGCTGGGAAAACAAAGATTTAGAACTGGATAATTTTCTTGTTTGTAAGGTCCTACTCGCCTTGATGTTCATGGTCGGTGTGTTGGCGAGGTAATGGTATCAGAAAGGAGCTACCTGCTGAAACTTTTGGAGGTACTGGCATTTATGGGAAGATTTTACGCTTATCAGAAAGGAGAAATGCGATCATGATCAGGAGTTGCCGTAATATGTATTTTGTTTGCTTTAGAATTAAATTTTTTTATGAATATTTTACAATTGTTTATGTAGGGCTGTGACGTGTCCCTCTATAAGAAAGAAATACAAAAGGATGTGGATGTGTCTCAGCTTGTAGCACTAAGGTAACGTTAAAAAATAATGAAAAAATAAAAAACGAAAATATGGTGTTGGATGGAGTGTGCTTTTGTCAGGGAGGCATTCGGCATCCCAGAGAGGCCAGAGAACCGGAAAGCGAGATCTCTAAAGCGACAAGGATTATATCGAGTGTTGGCTCTGAAATGCTTCTCGATCACGCCCAAGTTAGGCATAATGGCGAGATGCTTGGATAACGCGAAGGAGTTCATGCGAATGGGGAGGAGCAGGCATGGCAGGGTTTGAAAGAGTCATTTTCCTCTGAACAAATGGATTTAAATGGCCAAGGGCAGTCGCCCGTATAAAAGGGGGTAGTTCATCACACGCCCAATCTCAAAAGTCTTCCCTCTAAAATTCTTGCGAAGAACTGCAGACTGAGACCACTTGGCAGACTAACGACCGCGGTCAGGCAGGAAGATCGACGTCGAACGAGTGAATAGGTGTGCGCCTTTTTTTCTTTTCTTTTTCGCGGGCGTGCGTGTGTGTGTGTGACAGATAGATAGATAAGATATATAGAGAGATGGAGATAGAGAGAACGAACGTATTGAATGTGAATGTATATACATGCACTGTGCACGTTACTACTCAGAGGTGTGACATAGTGTTTACTTGCGTGTTGTTTATGTTGGTGGCTGGCAGAGCTTGAACTTCTTCATTCTTGCAATCTGACAATTGTGAGATTTTCAACAAGAGTTATGCAATGGTGAAGCATAAGATCAGCATATTTGTTAGCCACCAGGACTGCTCTGAATGTGCGTGCTTCCGAATCCGTTAACAAAGCGATCTTAATGAGAACGATTATTTTTCTGACTTCTCATTCAGCATTCAGCCTTTTGTTCCATCTGCATGTTATTGCCTCCAGTGCATGGTCGCAAAGTTTGCATATTTACAAATCTTTAGAGAAGGAGGGAAGGTCGTAGGAAGAGATCAGTGACCTGCACTGAAACGCTTGAAGGGGGGAAGGGTATTCCTCGCGCCCTGGGACCGCCCCTCGCAGGTTGGGACCGGCCTAGACCTTGTTCTAATTAGTCGTCTTTTGTTTACCTGGAAATGTGGACAGTCGTGTTGGGCTTTGTTTCATCACGCACGACCCGGCCCTTATATTACCCCTATTTCTTCACCTGGACTCACCTGACTCCGAAATATCCCTAGCTCTCTCCCTCCTTCACCCCAAGGTCCTCACCTCCGCTTCTTCGCCGCTGAGCCTCTCCGCCGCATAACTGTGCGCTCACTTCACCGTCTTTCTCTCCTCCCCCTTTACCCGTCGTACATCTTTATCTCCTGAGTGGTTTCTCAATCTCATCTCTCCCTTCTTTCGTATTCTTATCATTTGCCATGGCCTTCCACCCCCTCCCTCCCTCCACTTTAAATATGGGGAGAGGGATCTTGACGACGGCTGCACTGAGGGGCCCTCGGATATGGCAAGGTAAATTTGATTAGACTTTTATTCAGTCCGAACCATAAATCAAATATCAGAGACTTAACCCCGACGTATGGACGCCTGTAATAGGATTATCGCAGCTGACGTTGTGCGTCTACTGCAGAGAATGTTACAGTGAGAGATAGACCGTAATCTTTCCTGGTGGAGAGTGCGGTCTCGTGCCGGGAGAACAGGTTAACGAGATTCCACCTTACCACACAACGATCTGCAGCTCTCAACACAAAGGGCGATTGGGAGGTGAGTGGGGAGGGGAGGGGGGCGGGAGAAGGGAGGGGGAGGGGAAAGGAAAGGGGGAGAGAGGGTCCCCCCGATGGCGTGGGTGCTGGCAGAGTGAGGCTTGTGAGGCTTAAGAGGTGAAGTCCTACGCTAGCACGCCCGTCGACTCGCCTTCTCACTGCTGGCGTATGGCTCTGGCACGTCCGTCCGCCCTCTTTTGGCATGGCCCTCCTTTGGCGCCCGCCTGCGTGAGCGATGTAGGAGGAGTAGGAAAAGTAGGATGGTTAACAGCAGTGATCTTAATGATGTGTGTAGAGGCTGTTATTATTATGGAAATTAATGCAATGCAGTACTATAGAAATCGATATTTCATATCCCATATCAGCGGTTCCGTCACTCCAAAAGCTTGTAGTATGAATAGAAAGGATATGAGTAACATACTGATCCTATTTTCAGTAATGATAACGGTGATATAGATATACATGTATATATATATAT
>BOPN01000726.1:344023-369023 GCA_017312705.2 Penaeus japonicus | reverse complement strand
CAATCAACTTTATCATTGTTATTGTGTTATCGTGAACCTGCGGTTGTGTGAAGTATTGTGATGATTAACAGATACGGTTTTAAATGAGACGTATCTCTGTTATGTCGTTCAGTTAGTCATTTCTGAAATATGACGAAAGTGTTATGTATATGCAGCGGATGTCAAAGCCCGTCCTCCTGGAGCCTGCTCTTGTGAATCAGCTGTGAGTTCTCCCGACACATTGTCATTATATCTCCCACACGCGGCGTCTCCTCCTCCCAAACATTTTCTTTGTGTGCCGTCACCTGTGTGACAAGCATAGCACTCCTCGTACGTGGCTGTTGTGTCGCCTTCACCAAAGCGGATATTCTTGGCTGTGTAGGTGGGGAGCTCAGGCATGGTCGTCGGCGGCGTGGCTGTCCCGAGGGCAGTGTGACAGCGAGCAAGGCCGGGCGGTCGGCCTTTGCAACCACGATTACCAGCGCTACCACCAGCTGCGTCCTCCGTTCTCCGCGCGCGCGCTCCACCCTCTTCTTGGCAGGCTTTGGGAGGGAGCTATATGCACTAGCAGAAAAGTTAACGGATAAGGTAAGAATAGATGGGTATATTGCTTAATAGATGTCTCGTTGTAATATTTAGCTGTGTATCTCAAAACTTTATGCAAAAATGTGAAAATAATATTAGGAAGTAATAACTTACTAGTCTTACTAGGAGGAGTTCCGTATATAATTCGTATTAATTTTAACCAAATAGAAAAAAAAGTTTTGTCGCCCATGAAACAAATCGTTGTTCGTATACCTTTATTTGTCAGTTACGGTCTCCCCGGCACGAAAAGAAGTGAGTGTTTCTACCTGAAAGGGAAGGCCTGTTCTTCCTCTTCCCTGTAAACCCATTTGGTCCGCGATAGACGGACGGGTTTGGATAAGATCACTGAAAGAACTTAAGGCGATTTATTTCACGCGAGTAGTGGTTTAACGTTCGGGTGTTTCCGCGTACCGCTTGTGTGCTGAAGGTGCTGAGGTCAGCGAGGATCCACGCAAATCCACAGCGAGTCCAACCAAACAATCCGTCTTTCCGTGCGACACACAAGTTGTGGACTCTCGCTGGCAACAAGACAATAACAGGTGTAGATACTAGTTTGGGACAAGGATCACTAATTACAGATTGTTCTCTTTGTGTTGGTGTGTCCTTTGTTGTGGTTTCGGTTAGTGGAAGAAACGGACGGGACAGCCAGCAGAGCGTTGATAATTTCTTTAGTAAATTCTGATAAGATATATGAACATTTATTATTACTATTATCAGTTTTGTTATAATTATTATTACTATTAGTAGTAGTAGTATTGATATCATAAATAATCTGTTGATATTAGCATTCCAACAACTGTGGTTACACTATCTTCAATAAAACGTTTCATTTTATATTTTATATAACGGATTACTCCAACATCCTTTTCCTAATTATTTTTATGCAAATGTTTGGTGTTGAGGTGGTGCTCAGTCTCCCGCAGCTGTGGGTATCTGTCTGATGTTGCTGTCATTTGATGCTGTGTTGATACCCTCATCTGAACATGTGGTGGATTCACTTGTCATCTCACGCAAGCACTCGAGCTAATGTATGTTTCCGCAGTTACCGTATCAAAGGGATTACTCTCCTTGTAGCTATTAAGTTGCTATTGAATCGGATAGTGGGAACTAGGCGTGGCGTGAATATACCTGTTAATAGGTTTAATGGTTATTGTGAGCGAAATGTTACGAGTACGGTATGAGGCTCTCAAACTTATTACCACGCGGGTCGAGTTGCAGATCAAAGTAATGCGGGAGCAACATGGTTGTGTGATCACTTGTCAGTGGAATAATTTGTCCTGATTGTCTGAATTGCTTTTGTCCTACGACCATGGCTGCGGAAAACTTCATTCAAAAATGAAAATTACTTTTTTCAAATGTAAAGTGTGTGTATGTGTATGTGTATGTGTGTGTGTGTGTGTGTGTGTGTGTGTGTGTGTGTGTGTGTGTGTGTGTATGTGTGTCCACGTTCGTACATGTACAGTATATATGTATATAGATATATACGTGTCTGTATTTATGTATACATATGTATGCATGCATACGTATATATATGTATACATGTACACGGGTGTTTCTAAACACAAGTGCTTACGAAAGTTCTTACGGGAGACCCACTCGGGTCAGGCCGCAGCATGTCATCGCGCCGCACTCGGCCGGGAGATTAATGGCGTCGGTTGAGAGCTAATGATCTTGCGATCTTTCATCACCCGCCCTGATGCCTGCACACGCCTATCGTTACGACAACCGCCCCGCATGATCGTGATGGACCTATTCTATGTAGATGAAACGATGGGCGTAGCGACACGAGCGTGATGAACGAGAAGATGGGACTGTAGGCGTGCGTTGTAGGGGTAGAATGGGCGAAGGAAAAGGCCGATATTGGCGATGTCGAAAGCGCTCGAGACGAGTGTGCTGTATGGTGTGCTTGCGTTGCTTGCCAAGAGGTGGGCGAGGCTGGTGCCCACACCTGTGAGACGGCGCGCGCGCACACGGTTAAGGTAAATAGTTTGCGTTTTTCTGATTCTTTTGGTCTTTTTTTAGTGCCTTAGCAATGCCTCTGTTGGTGGGCGTGCTCCATCTGACCGACCTCGACAGCTTTACGCCAGCTGAATATGACTTGCTTGGCTTGCTGAGAGAGAAATGGTAAGCTCTTAAGGATTACTTATACGATAGTAATATTATCCCCCCCTAATATATATAAATAAATATATATATTTATATATATATACACATATATAATATATATGTATACATATACATATACATATACATATACATATACATATACATATACATATACATACATATATATATATATATATATATATATATATATATAATATATATATATATGTATGTATACACATACATATACATATGTATATGTATATGTATATATATGTGTGTGTGTGTATGTATGTATGTATGTATGTATGTATGTTTGTTTGTGTGTGCACGCATGTGTCCATGGTTCGGTGTACGCGTACGCGACCCTCAGTAGCACAATGGTTGACGTCAACATTTGCTGGGCTTCACCTGATTAAAACCACGACGGTGTGAACATACCTTCAGTCCTTACCCTCATCTTATTTATTTTTTCTACGTTCAACAAAGACACATATTTCCAAAGTTTAAAGTTAAACGCCATAACTTATACAGCAGGCCAAGAACACTATAATATAGACTTTTAAGATTCGGGGCGCACGCTAAGAATTTAGTCTTTTCAAAATAGTCGTTGAAGAAGTTTAATACATTCAAACCTACGTCTAAGGCGTTTCAACAAGTGCCATACAAGCCAAGAATATCCACACACACACACGTAACCACACACATACACATTTACACACACACACACACACACACACACACACACACACACACACACACACACACACACACACACACACACACACACACACACACACACACACACACACACACACACACACACACACACACACACACACACACCACACACACATCCACACACACAATGTTCATATCCACTCCATCACTCCCTCTCTCGCGAAGGCGGCCTGAGGGGCATCACCACCAACGCCCCGCCGTCACCCACACTCTCACGACCCGGCCGCTGTGCCAGGGGCCGGCCAGGGCGCAGGTCAAGAAGCCGCAGAGGAACGTTACCGAAAATTACACGGTGTCTCCGCAGGGGAAAGGGGTGTCATTCTCCCTCCCTCCCTCCCTCCCTCCCTCCCTCCCTCCCTCCCTTCCCCCCACCTCCCCACCCCTTTCCCCCCCTCTCCCTCTCCCCCCCCCTCGCGCTCGCTCGGCCTCTTCTCCACCCTCGGGCGAAAGAGGCGAGGGAGGGGAGGGGGAGGGGAGAGGCGAAGGAGGGATGGAATGGAGGGGGAAGATAGTGGTTAAGGCGATAATGTATGAGATGGCCGATCACAAAGGAGGGGTTGCCCGTTGGAAAGGAGGGGAAAAACGGTATTGTGGGATCGTGATATGAGGAGGCGGACACGGTGCATGTGTTGCCAAATCAACCTCCTTCATGTGAGTATAGGGAAGGTGTGTGTGTGTGTAGGGGGGGGGGACTCGCGTGGCCTTCATCTCACTCACTTGGGAACACTCATCTCTCGAGTGGACATCCTTATTGGAAAGAGATTATGAGGGTGAGAGAGTGTGTGAGAGTGAGAGAGTGTGTGAGAGTGAGAGAGTGTGTGAGAGTGAGAGAGTGTGTGTGAGTGAGAGAGTGTGTATGAGTGAGAGAGTGTGTGAGAGAGAGAGTATGTGTGAGTGAGAGAGTGTGTGTGTGAGAGAGTGTGTGAGTGAGAGAGAGTGTGTGTGAGAGAGAAACAGAGAGAGAAAGAGAAAGAGAAAGAGAAAGAGAAAGAGAAATAAAAAGAGAGAGAGCGGAGTTTGTGCATATAGAGGAATTATCATCAGCATACGAACTCAGATTCTGTGTAATGAAAAAATATAACCTATAGTCAGTCTGTGATATAAATTTATCAACACACCACATATGGTCAGAGATTACCCCAAGAAGCCAATTATGTTCAATTATTTTTTTGTTTGAGAGAGAGAATAATAAAGATATAAATCCCCTTTCGCTACAAGGGCAAGGGGGTCATGCCCTAATTAGCGGACCAGAAGGGGGTCCTCCGAAGGCCTCACTCGGGTGGACATAACAAAGCGTCCCGACTGATTAAGATAATTAAAGGTATTGTCGGGAAGGTGAGTTATTCCTTGTATCTCACGCGGGGGCCATTGTGTGGTTCGGACGGGTCCATTCGCCCTCCCTGCTTGGGAATCCTGCTTGCACTTCTGTGCACACGTGCTTGCACATAGACTCACACTTCGGAAAACGCACACACGCATAAGTATATTTTACTCTTTTTATTTTTTTTCTCTCCTCTTCCTTTCCCTCGCCCTCCTTTTCCTTATCTTACCTCCACTCCCTCCCAATATCCTTTATCCTTTCCCTTCCCTTCCCTTCCCTTCCCTTCCCTTCCCTTCCCTTCCCTTCCCTTCCCTTCCGTTTTGTTTACCTTTTCTTCCGTATCTCCTTCCTTCCCTCCCTCTCCCCTTCTCCTTTCTCTCTCTCTCCTTCTCCTCTCCCCTCTCTCTCTCCTTCTCCTCTCCCCTCTCTCTCTCCCTCTCTCTCCCTCTCTCTCCCTCCCTCCCTCTCTCTCTCTCTCCCTCCCTCCCTCTCTCTCTCTCTCTCTCTCTCTCTCTCTCTCTCTCTCTCTCTCTGATTCTCTCTCTCTTTCTCTCTCACTCCCTCTCT
Source organism: Penaeus japonicus (assembly GCA_017312705.2). Classification (NCBI taxonomy): domain Eukaryota; kingdom Metazoa; phylum Arthropoda; class Malacostraca; order Decapoda; family Penaeidae; genus Penaeus; species Penaeus japonicus. Next base: position 363,724 of record BOPN01000726.1, on the reverse strand, counting down.
CTCTCTCTCCCTCTTTCTCTTTCTCTCTTCACTTCATATTGCCCTATGTCTGTCAGTTATCATCCCGCATGTAAATACTGATTATTATCACCTTTGCTACATCATCAGCCATGATAATGTACACATAAACAAGCATACAAGTCTCTCTCTATTTATCTGCTTTCCTGTCTATTCATCTGTTTGACTGTCTTAACTTATCTGCTAAGTCCCCCCCCCCCTCTCTCTCTCCTAGAACCATCCTCCCACCCACTCTTTTTCTCCCATTCCCTTTTCCCCCCACACATAACCGTTTCACGTGTAAAACGTGCAACCTGCATGTTGCAGACTTTTTTTCGGACCAGATGGTTCATACAGACACAATTATAACTTTCTACGAGTACGAGAGGAGTAATAATATTGTCACATTGAGGTCGGAATTTGCATTAATCTATACCCAATGGGCCATTTTATTGCTTACGTAAAGAATAATGAGAGAGAGATAAATAGAAAGAGAGAGAGGCTAGAGAGAGATAGAGAAAGAGAGAGAAGAGAGAGAGAGAGAGAGAGAGAGAGAGAGAGAGAGAGAGAGAGAGAGGTGAGAGGGTGAAATATTGAAAGAAGTGAGCGTAGGTGAATTGCTATGAAATCCGCGCTACCGCTTAAAAATCCTTAATTGTTTGAATTATGGTTGAACTATATATATTTTTTTTGCAGTGTCAACACCTGGATAACATGAAGTGCCCTGTTGAATTATGACATTTTCAATAACGACACATATTTCACAGTTTGATTCACAGATGACAGGTCTTTTACAGTCCTCGATTGTAGATATTGTGTAGAACTCCTGATAAAAGTGGTTAAAATATATACTTTACTGCAGTAACGACAGTTGAGTAACCTGCACTTCCGTTTTTATCGAGATCAAAACATGGCGTGTTTAATAGAGTATCGGTTGATTCATGTCCTTCTCTGCAATAACGGTGCTTGACTCACGCACTTCCTTATTATCAATACCAAAGCACAGCGGTTTTGATAGAATGGCGGTTTATGGCAGCGAAACAGTGCAGATAATCTGAAAAACAGTAAAAATAAAGATACATATTTGGCCAATCTGTAAGTCACACAGAGCTTGTTTAGTTCTCCGGTGCGCCATGTTTGACAGTTGTGGCGCGGCTGGAGTAATGCTGGAGTGGCATGGCGCGGGCGGGATGAATGAGCGAGGGGCGTCGGGGAGTCAGCGGCCGCGCGAGGACCTGCGGGTGCATATTAACGAGGCGTGCAGGGAGGTTGTGTGTGTGCGGGTCGTGATGTGTCTGGCCCACAGCCCCGGGCCATGACCCGCGCTGCTGCATCATCCACTCTGCCTCCATCCTCCGCGCCCGCTCCACCTCCACCTCTTCCACCTGGATAGCTTAAGTCGCCCGCCATTGTTTTCAGCACCAGTGCCACTACCGACGTCGCTCAGTTAACATTTGCCGCATTCCACATCTGTCTTCTTAATGGGCCCTCGCGAAGAGCCTGGGCATTTTCGCGCAGCATCATTGCATATTCTAAATATATGGAAGTCTTTTTCGCGGGCTCTGATCTTTACCGTCGTCGCTTGGTATCGATGATTACCTCAGAGTTTACTGTTCTATAGTTTCTAACCTTCTCTCTCTCTCTCATTATCTGAATTTACAATGTTCTCCGATTTTATATCGACACTCGCTTCTTTGTCTCTTCTTGGCATGGTCTTTCTCCTCTTCTTTCACCTTTTTTTCTTATCTTCTGCTTAGTTCCTACTTTTCCTTTGTCTCCCTCATTTTGTGTCCCCTTCCTCCCCCCTCGATATCATCATCATCATCATCACTGCCAACTTCTTCCTGCTCTTTGATTCCCCTCTTCCTCCTTCGCGTCCCCAGCACCCATCCTTCATATTCTTTGGCTTGGTCCCTTTACCTTCTCTTTGAAGCCGAGATCTCATGATTAAGCGCCTGCCCCGCTGGATTGCAAGCGGGCTCCAGGAAGTGTGCGTGTTATTACTTTTGTTTGTGTAGATGCCCTCCCCTCCCCCGCTTCTCCTCCCCAACCTCCCACCCATCCCCCTCTCCCTCCCTCGCCCATCCACCTCCCTCCTACTTCCACATCCCCCCTCCTCCTCCACTCTCTTCCGCCCCCTCTTCCCCATCACCTTTCCCCACCCCCTCCACCCTCGCGTAGCCCCGTGCCCTACATCCTTCCACCTCTGTCGCTGAACCTCTCCACCACGGGGTTACTTACGCGGTCACGATCACGGCCGCGAAAGAACCCCACCCCCACCCCCCCCCACCCCCCGGCGAAGACACCGTCGTCGTCCTGATCGAAGGGGAATTGAGCTGCGGGGAATTGTCATCATTTTAGCATCCCCGCGTAGTATTATCGTCCGTTTCGTTGATATGCAAGAATTAGGCGAGTGCACGAGGAGTAAGACGGCGGTTTGGTTCTTCGTCCACGCCATTCACATCGCGGGTAATGAGTAGTCTGTCACTCATTTCGGAATATGATCGCAGTTTCTGAGGTTTGATGTCCTGTACGTCCACTGCGAGGAAATCTGTTATCTGAGCCGATATCTGCATTTTTTCCCTCGATGTGCCGCGTCTGCCGGCGGTGTAGCGCACGAAGTCCGGCGGTGCAATACTGGCCTTAAGTGGTTGCGTGTGAAGAGAGGTAGAGGGGGAGAGAGGGAGGGAGGGAGGAGGAGAAGGAAACGAAGAAAAAAAAGAACAAAAAAAAGAAGAGGAAGAGAAGGAGCAGAAGGAAGATAAGGAAGAGGAGGAACAGAAGGAACAGAAGGAAGAGGAGGAACAGAAGGAACAGAAGGAAGAGGAGGAACAGAAGGAAGAGAGAGACAGAGACAGAGAGAGGAATCCTCTTTGAGCCAAAGAGACAACGTTCAAGCCCCAAGCACTGTCGTGACCCTGGATCTTCTCTCCTTTTGGGGAAGGCCAACGTTCCACGGGCGCTTGCACGGCGATGATTGGCCCATGGAGAGGTCATGATCCTCTTTAGAGCTTGTACTTTTTTACTTTTATATATTTATCATCATCAATCATCGTCATCAGCAATTGTCCTCAACTTCATCATGCAGTCCATCATCATCATCATCATCATCATCATCATCGTCATCATTAACATCATCATCATCATCATCGTCATCATTAACATCATCATCATCATCATCATCATTTACTTTTTCCCCGCTATCCACGCACCTGCTTCAGGTAACTGAAAAGATGGTTGTAAATGAAAGAAATGTCAAATCCTCTAATACTGGTTCGCACTTCGGCACGTGACACAACGGGCGGACGAGGTTGAATAGCTCGTTTATCATGTTCGTTAGTGATCACTTAAAGCTGCTGTGATTTGGTTCAGATGCCTCTTGAGGCTGTTGCTACGGCCTGAGACCACTTCTATGGTGTGTGCGTGTGTGTCTGTGTGTGTGTGTGTGTGTGTGTGTGTGTGTGTGTGTGTGTGTGTGTGTGTGTGTGTGTGTGTGTGTGTGTGTGTGTGTGTGTGTGTGTGTGTGTGTGTGTGTGTGTGTGTGTGTGTGTGTGTGTGTGTGTGTGTGTGTGTGTGTGTGTGTGTGTGTGTGTGTGTGTGTGTGTGTGTGTGTGTGTGTGTGTGTGTGTGTGTGTGTGTGTGTGTGTGTGTGTGTGTGTGCGTGCGCGCGTATATATATATCACATACAAATGTATGCTCAAGCTAGAGTTCTGGTTTATTTCACTCATACATAAACAGCTGTACACGCGGATCCATAATAACCGCTACGGTTATGTATATATTATATCATAAGGAAGTAAAGGATGAGGGCGGAGTGGTGGCTCATCTTCCAGCAATGCCGAGGCCGTCTTAAGAAGCCCCTCAATCTGGTGTACACTTGCACGTACACATGTATATACTCTGTGTGTGTGTTTGCGTGTGTATGTACTGGTATACACGTGTGTATGTACATATAGTCATGTAAATGCACAACAACAACAGTTATAATGATCGCAACATACAACAACAAAAACCCACTAAGTATATCAACAGCACACATCACATACCTTAAAAACATAAAACACCCCTACCTATACAGTATTGACCTACTCTTGTTGTCTCTTCATCTCACTGGCCTTTTCCTGACCTCAAGCCCAAGGGGTCACGGGAGGTTAGAAAGGCGACTGGTCTGTAAATTCGGAAACCAAGGACGGGACGAGTGACATGATTATGTAAACATTGCAGTTCTGATTAAGAATAGTAACTGCTGGAGTGTGCAAGATTTTATCTTTTATTGATAATAAAGGCTAGTGGTTGGAGATGAGAAAATTGACGATAAAAGATTTTTATGAGAATAGGGAAAAGAAAATGTTGCTTCCATTTTCCTCCCTGATAAAATGAAGTAGGGAGGAGGGAAAAGATAAAATCAGTGGATTAGCTTAGATTAAAACAATTTCCTTTTGTTTATCTGTTTATTATTACTGTTTATACACTACCAAAGAATAGCAGTAATGGAATTTCGGGACCACCTGTGCCCTTAGTACACAGAAGAAGAGTCCGCAGAAGCAGCGACGGCCTGAAAGTCGTACCCAAGTCCGCCCAGCTGGAGAACCCCGATAGAAGGGCGCACGCTCTTACTTACCACACGGACGCCACGCAAAGCAGATGATGGCGACTAGGAGTCTTCCTCAGCGCCCGTACCTCAGGGATGGGAAGGGAGAGTAAGTCCGCGATGGCTCGTCTCGAAAAGGGGAGGACGGGATGATGATAGCACAGCGCGACGAAGCGGAGGCAGATGGCGGCCAGTCATTAAAAACACATTAAGGGGAAATATCTTGAAGGCGAGATCATCAGTCATGACATCAGAGGGTGACAAGGGAAGAGTCGAGCGCTGGTGAACAATGAAGCGCATGACTGCCATGACGGGAATTGCTCCTTAGTTTACACATGACTCATGACCCATGTGTGCGTTTCATCCTCATGAATATGGTAATTACGATGCCCGAGTCGATGTATTTTTTTATGCTGCTGGTATTATAGTTGTTACTGTTATAACATAGCCTCTGTAATTGGCATGTTAGGTGTTTCATTATTATTATTATTCGAACTCTATTTACAACACTGTTATCGCTTAACAATGTCTTCACTTTTGTTGACGCGTTTACCATTCCCGAATACGAGTAAGCTTATTTCACAAGAGGCCGTTCTGTTGTGTTGGCCGATATATAGAGCCGCATCTATTGGGTGACCCCGTGGCCCGTTTTCAAGAGTGAAAAGCGAGAATCCCTTTTACGACAATGAAAGTGCGTTGCCGTGGCAATCAATAGAATTTGATCGGGGTGAGAGGAGAGTTGTTTATCTGATTCTCTTCTTTGCCACTCCCCGCCTTTCCTGGCGGGTTTGGTTCTTCGAAGCCATTTTACTGTTTCCATTCGGATGAGCGGCACGCGCAGGGTCATCCAGGCGATCAGAGCTATAAAATCCCACAACGAAAACGATTTGAAAGTTTGTCGTGCAGCGTCTGCCTTCAATCGTTCCGTGGCCCATCTCGGACCGCCAGGCGACGCAGGCCTTCAGTTTTGGTCTCCGAAACAGGTGCGGCAGGACGGCGGGCCGAAGGCAATAGTAGGTCACCTTTGTTCAGGATAAAGCACCGTAGAAAGTGACCTCTAAGAAGGTCGGGATCGGGGCGAATGGTCATCCGAGACGACCCTGTCACGTCGGCTCCGCTCGTGTGAACTCTCGGCTTTGAAACACGTGGGATTAAAGTGTCATTATCTGCGGCCGCTGTCGATGATCTACCAGTAATGACGAGTGTTGTGTGAGGCGGCTGACCCGCGCCTCTTATCGCTTTATCAATTATTGATCTCTTGTGAACCGCCGAGTCGTGATTAACGGATTGGGGGCGGCGAGGAGACGGGATGAATCGGTCACTTACTCCATGTTATCGGAGGGGCTTTGTGTCGATATGGGCCAGAGCGCCGCGATTGGCGGTGATTATGGCCAACTATCAGGCCAGAAACACTTCCTGGTGCTCGCTTTCCTCGCTCGTTGAGAAAACAAATTATCTCGCGTCATCTCTGGCAAACCGAGACAAGGGAAGGGGGCTAGGTGCGTCGTGCCGTGTGGGAGATTTATATCACGTAATGAAGTGTTACTTGATACATATGGTGGGTTCGGACGTGTGTGACATGATACTACGGCCACAACTCTGTTTCCTTTGTTCGTGACAAACCTAAATATATTTCCTCGTTTTCATGCTCACTGTCTCCAGTCTTCCCAATGTTCTCTTATCTCTCACTCTCTTCATCAACCGGTGTTTTTCTGCCTTTCCCCGGACAGCTCCTCAAATCAACCTCATGTTATTTTTAAGCCCAATGTCTCTTCCAGTCTGGAGACCACGTTTGTTTATATCTTTATTGCTGCGCTGTGTTTTTTTTCCAGAAATAAATGTGTTTCTCGTGCAATTAAGTACAAGTTTTTTCATGGTGCTGTCATTCGTTTACATCTTTATAAGGTCTCAGTAATTTACTTATACACCTGGTGCTGCCCCATACAGATTGTTTAGTAGATTGCTTATTAACCTTATTTTTCCGTATTTTGGGTATATTTTAATCTCCAATAGGGAATTAACCTAGATTCGAAAAGGGGGAGTGTTTGCATATAGTAAAGTTTGTTTAAGATTATGCAAACACAAATTATTCAAGGATGTCATTATCCTTGCGAATATAATCCAGAACAGGTGTAAAAACAAAAATAGTTATAGAGAAAGATGGAACAGAATGTGAGAGAGCAAGGCGGCGCAGCAGCATCCCCAGTACAGCAGTAGCCACGGCAATGCAGTAGCCCCACAGCCACCCAGCAGAACTTATCAGGCTGGGTTCTGGAAATAATGCGGACAAAAAGCGTGGCCAAGGGCGGGCGGACCTTGGACTGCGAGTGGCAGGTGTCTATAGCAGCACCCAACACCCGCCATCACACGTCGCGCCACGCAACGTTGCTCGGCGCCGTGGCAGATGCACGGCAGTGACAATGGATTGGTTTGATGCAAATGATCGCCTTTTGCCATAAACTGCGTTAATCAGGATTTGCAACGGATGCGTAAATGGATGGATATATTGCAGAAGGTAGTATGATTATACTAATGAAAATAATAATAAAGATTAGACTTGCAGGTTCCTCATTGCGAGACTCAAGAGTATAAACTTATTCAGTTACACACCAGATGACCAGTATTTATTGACCTGGAATAAAGTATATTTTCGAGGACGTCGTTGAAAATACTTACAAATCGGAATGTGAACCGTAAGCTCACTATTGCTGCTTAATGCACAGGCAAGGCAAGGAGGGAGAAGAAATGAGGGCGTTTCCCTTGTGCTCTGTAACCGATACAGCGATACACCCCTCCGCTCTTACTATTGAATTGTTAGGGAATGATAGGGAGATCCCTTGGAGGATAACCTAGACGATAATGCCAGACTTTCCTCTCTCTCTCACTCCCTCTCTCCCCCCTCTCCCCTCTTTCTCCCTCTCTCTCCCTGCCTCTGTCTCTCATTCTCTCTCATTCTCACTCATATCTCCGCCTCCCCTCTGCCTCTCTCTAGTAGACTGTAGTGTGTAGTATTATAGGGTCTGATAGCGATAGGCTTGAGAATATTGTTTGTTTCAGTCTGACATCTTCCCATTGTAAAATGTTTCTCGTGAGTCAGAGGTGTTGTGGTCGTGTGGCTTAGCGCTTGTGCAGTTCACGGTCAACTTTAGCCACTTCTTAGTGGTCTTAGTGGTGTGTCAGGGGTAGTGATCCGAATGAGATGTATTCTTTTTTTACGTCTGAGTTAATGTTGTTGTTCCCCGACTTTTTCCCCCTTTTTTTCCCGAGCGACTGCTCTTGCGACAAGACTTCAGTGGGCGATGATCCCCAATAGCGACTTCGGCGGTTGGTCTTTGGGAAAAAATGTATACACAAAAAAAACAAGGTTTGTTATACTTTTTCGTTAATGGTGCAGTGAACTAATTGGCTGTTTCTGGCCCCAACGATTTGTTAGCTGTCGCTGCCTCTTGTTGATATCAGATTGATTGGTGATAAGTCACCAAGGGATATAATTGTTAAAGCGACGGCGGTCAGCAGTGCCTGGGTATGTTTTTTTGTTTTTTTTTATCATAAGTTGTAGGAACATCTGTTCTTTGTGGATGTTCGTTGATTCAAGCGGGCTACAGATCGCGTATTACTATATATATATATATGTATATATATATATATATATATATATATATATATATATACATATATATATATATATATTAGATTATTATACCTTAGTTTCCATTGTCGGTAAATGACTGATGTAGGAAAATGTTACGTGTGAAAAAATAGTAATTCAATGTCATCTTTAACCATCGTGAGCAACATCCACAGCGACAGAAGCGCAAGTATAACCCGTGGGTAATGGGCAGCGTACCCTTGCCATCTGTCGCGACCGGAGACCCTGAAGACGGCGCGGTGCAAGATGATGTGCAAGATGTTGCAGCAGCGCATGGGAGATGCCTCTATCGTCAGGATAAACAGAAAGGGGTCGTGCTTTGATTCAGAAGGCAAATGGAAATGTGACTTCTTTAATCCTGAATATCACAGGGACTTTTAGCTACTGGGAATTTAGAAGGGAGAGTGAAGGGGAGAGACAGAGAGAGGAAAAGAGACGGAGGCAGAGACAGAAGAAGAAAGAAGAGAAGGAGAGACACAGACACACACACACACACAGTGAGAGAGAGAGAGAGAGAGAGAGAGAGAGAGAGAGAGAGAGAGAGAGAGAGAGAGAGAGAGAGAGAGAGAGAGAGAGAGAGAGAAAAAATGAAAGGGGAAGAGAGAGGGAGGAAAATACTTTAAAAAAAGCAGGGAATAAAGAAAAGAGAGTGGGAGAGATAGGGAAAAGAAAGAGGGAAAGCGAAGTAGTGAAGATAGAACAAGGCGTGGAAAGAAACGGGTGATGACTGACCGTGTCTGTTTTGTGGTGGTGGCACCACGTGTTGCTGGCACCGGTGTGTAAGCCACATAAAGTTACATTCCCTGATATTTGTTTTAGCTCTTGCCGGGGGACGAGAACGTCACTTGTATGCATTCTTTACATGGTGAAAATGGCCCGGAGATTTACCCGGATTCAGCGCTGTTATCCAAGATTAACTTATTCTCAACTAGGTGAAAAATGAGAGGCAAAGACAGAAAAGAGAAGGCCGGGGCGCAGAAAGTAACGGTGGTGGTGTTTTGAGATTTCGTTTTAATGAAATAATAGGATGATTAAATTAAAAGAGATGGCAGACGGTTGGACTTTTTTACGATAGTTTTTGTCCTTCAAGCAGGACTATCCCCTTGTGTCCTGATGCCGATACAGTTAACAAGAAATCTATAAATCTTCTGAATGCGAGTTCTCATTTACAGCAACTTTCGCTTTGAAGTAACAGCTGTTCGGGGAAACCTCAAAGGTATTTGTTGAGCAGCGAAATGCCCTCTTGTCCTTCCTAGCCCCGTCCTGTCCGCTTCCTCTCTTTTCCTTTCCTCTTTCCTCTTAACCCTTCCCCCTTTCCCATTTCCTCTTTCTTTCACTTCTCACTCTTCCGCTTTCCCGCTCCCTTTCTCCTTCCCTTTCCCCTTCTTCCCCTTCCCTTCCCTTCCCTTCCCTTCCCCTTCCATTAGCCCTTCTCTTTCCCCCTACCCTTCCCTTTCATCTCTCTTTTCTATTTCCTTTCCCTTTCCCTTTTCCTCCCTCGCCCACTTCCTTTCCCCCGTCTCTTTTCCCTTTCCCTTTCCCTCTCTCGTCCACTTCCTTTTCCCCGTCTCTTTTCACTTTCCCTTCCCCTTTCCTTTCCCCTTCATCTCTCTTTTCATTTCGTTTCTTTTTCCCTTTCCCTCTCTCGTCCCCTCCTTTTTCCCTGTCTCTTTTCCCTTCCCTTTCATCTTTCTTTCCCATTTCCTTTCATTTTCCCTCGCCCTCTCACTTCCCCTGCCTCTTCCCCCATTCACCCCCCCCCTTCCCCCTCCCTCTTCTCTTCCTTCCACATCCGGGCGCCGTGATGAGTCCCCCGAGGAACAGCAGGTCACTGTCACTCCCACACTGCCCATAAACTCGTCCCGGGCGTCCATCACCCACGTTTTTAGGCGGCGTGGAGCCATTCGCGGCACCCGACGCTGTCGCGCCGCTTTTTTTCACTCCGCTTCTCCAAACAACTATTGTGCGCGGATCAATATTTGAAAGATGAGTATGGTATGAAGAAAACGCGTCTGGTTGACTGCGGATATCTTCTTTATTAGCCATCTGTTATTCTGTACATGTGTTGTTTATGTTGAGATGTAAACAGATGGCGCACATATTTCGTGCTTATCATTTTTTTTCCTGTCTGCCGTTACTCTACTACCCCTCCCCCCTTCTCTCTCCCTGCCAGTCTGTCTGTCTGTTTAGCACATGACATGAAGACACTGGTGATAAAGTATGATGAACTATGCAAAAATCTCCTAACATCCTATACCGAGGAAAGAACGATCATTAAAAGTCCTTTGTTCTTTTTTTTATTGAATTCTGATTTTAATCAGTCTTTAGCACCGTTGGTAATATTTAGGATGCATGTGAGTATTCACTTTTTTTTCGCTTTATTATAATACTGATACTACACACAAGTGTCCATCGGGACAGAAGTAGGAAAATCATGATGGTACTTTTAAATTGATAGATTATTTACGTGATTTCAACGATCTCGTATAAGGAAATTTATAGTTATATTGAAGGTGTCTGATTGGACTCTTGGATCTCGAGGAAATGAAAACAGTAATAGACACTCCATATAAAGTTATATATCCAGAAGCTGGAGTCACTCGTTGCCTCACCCCTCAAGCAGTGGTCATGGAATCAGGCACATCAAGGAAATAATGGTCTGTTCAGACTAGCAAAGGTAAACTGAAGTATGAAACAGGACAGGCAGAGAAGCACAAAGGCCTCAGAAACAAACAGCTATGAAGATAAATGGACGGGTTTTAGGAGAAATACGCATACTATCATGCAGACAGAAAAGGTAATCAAACAGTCAGGCAAACATAAAGGCAGGTAAAACGGTGGACTGATACAATCAGACGAAACGACGTGCCAGTATTGCAAAGGTAGCAAGCCAGCGTTGCAAAAGTAGCAAGCAAGAGTTGCAGAATAAGCATGGGACTTCCGACCGATAATATATGCTTATGATATTACTTAAGATATGACCTATCTGCTATATAAAGAGACTAATAACAGAATGATAGAAATGTTGAGAACTATTTTAGAACATTCTGGTCAATTAGCATATTCTGAAGTAAAGTGTCATCATATATAGGGACTTATATAACATCATCAATGTGCGATACTCGAAGACAAGAGAACTTGGGCCAACTCCAGCCACTTCGCTCAGGTCGTCTCGGAAGGGTGATTTTAGCATTGGCGTTGTGCAAATGGAGCGTCCTTAGAGGAGGCCACAGCTGCAGCAGGTTACCCTATCATGATGACTTTCGTAAAAGGTTCGTCAAACAGCTAAATGGGCAGGGGCGTGCATCGGCAAACTTAGACACAAAGGGCAAGTATGTTCAAGCAGGAGAGGGAGTGTCGACTCGTTCTCGACGTGCTTGAGAGAGATAACATTTGCGGTGCTTTTGTTGCTGCGCTTGCGTTGCATACTGTTGATGATATGCGATTGACACGGATCATGGCAGGCTCATTTTCTGCATTTTGTCGAGGAGTTAAGAATAGATCTAGAGATTGATCCAGAGACTATTTCACAAAATTGACATGAGCGTTGGTCATTTCGCGAATACTTGTGAAAATCAGTTGGTTAGCGAGGACACTATGCATAATGACCATTGCCAGAAGGCTCTCTCCATAAATTATGTATTTTACATCGAGTTTTTGTATTTCACTGCAGCCGTTTTACTGCTATCGCATTTTGTAGAGTACACTCGTTCATTCTTTGACTGTATCTTCAACCACTCTTACGAACTCATCCGTGCTGCCATCTCTCTCCTCCACTCCTTAGCAGATCTCGGCTGCTCTCCATCCTCCTTTTCTCTCCTCTCCTTTCCTGTTTCCTTCGCCCATCCCTCTTCTCCCTTCTTTCTCCCCTGATCCATCCTCAATTCTCTGTTTATCCCTCCCGGATAATCCGTCCTTGCGACGTAAGGTTAAACTGCGCCGTGCCCAACGATCGCTCTCACACCCTTACGGCCTGGCAACGGCGCTTGCCATCGGCACTCGAATCGTTTTCCAGCTGGCCGTCGTGTCACCTAAGATACGGCGGAGTGACTTGACGAGACGCTCAGATGTGAAAAAGTATGTGAAGAGTGTCCATTTGCGTCCTCACACCCTATTTTGTGGCCCCTACCATGAGTCAGCTGGTGGACTCGCAGTTGTGTTTGTATGTTTGCGTGCACTTCCTGTGTTTTGTTTATGATGGCGCATATTTCTTGAAAGGTCAGTAAATGTTGGAAGTGAGAGAAATGGTAGATGGACTGCATGGAGGTGCGCGGGATACCGGTTTGGAGCTTTATTATTCAATACTCTTATCAGAGCGCATTCCTGGCCTCGCTTTTTGTACGCTGGGAGTTCTTTTTGCCATTGCCTAATGTGTCTTTGTGTCGGGCAGTCCTGCGTGCGCCCCCTATTACATTTCCATAACGGAATAGGTTTTTCATACGCTGGCATACGCATATACATATGCATACGCACGTATGTACATTATTGTCGAATGGCAGTGAACCCAAGAAACGTGGCTTATGCAAGTCAGCGGACAACCGTAATAGGAGGCAAGCGGAAAGGCCATAATAAAAGGTTGGTGAAGGGTATGGGGGAGGTTGACGGAAGTCCAGGGAAAGCCGCATTCCTCCCCTTCCCGAGTAAAGGACCTCGCCAGCTCGGCCTTCACGCTGCACTAGCGACCTTGGCCACGCTGATGCCTGCAGCGTCTCGAAGGGGTTGCGAGAGGGGTCTAACGCCCTCTGATAGCGTTTTTTGGTCGGCCGCTGCACCTGCTAGGGTAGTGACCCGACGGCAGTCCCGACACGGCTGTTAGAGAGATCTTTGTTAGGACGATCAGTCATCGCCTCAGATTGCGCCCCCCCCCCCCTTAAAAAAAAAAAAAGATCGGTGCGAGCTTCGGCGGCGGTTTCGCCCGGTGCGGCGATGGCCTCGGGAGGAGCGTGATGGACGTTATCGCGCCCCGGACATGCCTCGCTCTGCTGCAAGTTAATTTGATACGATTGTTCGGTCGTGGTGTTTTTGGTCGGGTATTTAAATGCGGTGGGTCGACGCTCTTTTTATATCCAGCTAATTATGTCAAACGGTATCTTCATTGCGGCATTTCATTAGGGTGCCGGGCAATCACCGAGTGCGATTTAGAAGCTGTGAATTATTTTGGCTGTGTCTATCAATTTGTGTTTGTGTTGTTCGCCTTTTGATGCCTCTGCCTTTATCAGGAACATCTCTCTTAACAGGAAATGTTTTCCAATTTTACGCAGGTACGAGTTGTAAATATAAAGTTGATTTATTACATAATCATAAATTTTGTTATCAGCAGTCACTTCTGTGGTTATCATATAAACCTGCCTCCTGTATTAGACGAAAGAATGCCAACACAGCTTACACTTCAGCATCCTCAAATCCTGAATGATTTGAAGGAGCGGTTCGTACGGGCTCTTCCGGGCTGGCCGCAGGACTCGCCTCCGAGGACCCCATGACCCTCGAAGTAGTCCTGGGCAGAAGCAGGTGGCAGTGGAGGGGTCGAAGTGTTGGCAGCTCTCCCACACTTCTTGTTTGTTCGGCTATCCTATTGATGGGAGGGATCCTTCGCTGTCTCATCTTTTACTCCTATTGACTGGAGTCACTGACACGTTAAAGCGCGAACCCGGATTACGTCGTCCCAGGTGTCGTGAGCCAGGGTCGTCACCTCCACTCCGCTTTACGGGGGTTATTTTTACGTTGCGTGCACACGTGAATGAGTCGCATCCCGTGGCCGCACGATTTATCTTTTTTTAAGACTTCTGTCCTAGGAGCGAGTCAGCCGTGTGGGCGGATCGTACAGGTAATACTCCTTAACTCAGAGGCGCTACCCCGTTCCTTCTCCTTCAGCCTCCTGCATCCTTCTTGCCCCGAAAAGCTTTTCTTGGCACGAGCAACCGAGCGCCTTCTGCTGCGCCTTCCCGTCGAACATCCGGGCTGGCCCTTGTTAGGAATCCTTCTTTGTGTCGTCATCGCTCGCTCGTTCGCTCATCTTCGAGCCTCACGCCCAAGTGTTCGGCATTGCATTTGCACTTGATTATGGGGTTGTTGCAGGTGATAATGTTGATACTTATAGTACTGATCATAAATGATGCTAATGGTTAAGAAAAACGTATATCAACGAGTAGCATTGCATTGGGTAAAAGGGAATGTTCTGGAAAGTACTGAATATCGCAACCAAGCCTACCCTTCCTTTCTTTCTTACTCTCCGAACAAGAATCCTGAAGTGGCTTCCAGAAAGATCTATTCAGTAAAGGCTTCTGGCGAGGATTGGAGGTTGGAAGAGCTGGCAAGTTATCAGAAAATGGCATTCTATTTCTCTCCACCTAATTAGCATGAAGGTGATGGTCAGTTAATGTCGTAAGCGTCGAATTGTTTTACAGTAGACGTTGAAGAAGCTGGAGGGTGTCCAATTTAGTCTTTTATTTTCAACTTGTTTTCTCTCTTTGTTTTTCACTCTCCTCACACCCAGTTTTTCTTTGGCTTTACTCGTTTCACTCCATGTATTTTCATATACTTTCTCTTATCTCCTTTCCAGGGTCCTCCTTAACCTGCATCCCCCCCCTGTCCATCAGCATTATCGTATTACGCCCCATTGTCGTGCCAAACCCTCTGCCCATGTCGACCTTTTCCTCTATTTTTTTCTTTTCATTCCTTTCCTGTTTTTTTCCCCATTTCTCTTTTGTCTTCTCGCCCTTCCCTCCCCCTACTGCACTTGTCAGCCATACACTTGACTATCCGACAGGGACTCGACACCCTCCGCTTCACACTTTAATTGGAAGTAGGAATTTTGCATGATAATTTAACGTCAGCGTGTGTTTCGCTATCAGCCTTTAAGGAGACAGGATTTCTGATTCGATAAACCTGCAACGTGTAGAGTGTTATCTTAGTTGTCTGGGTGGAAGGAGAGCGAGACACGAGATACTGTATGCAGAAATAAGACCCAGTTGTCGGAAACAGATGAACGTATACAGCTTGATGGAAAGCGTTTATGAGTTTACTTCCTTTGTTGGCTGTAATTTTAAACATAGAAAATATGTAAGAACTCTTCAAAATGGTATAATCTCTGAAAATAAAAGTTCTTAAGTGATACGCATTTGTCAGATGTTCAACAGTATAAGTGACACGAATAACCAAGATTTTGGAACTTTAATGCCGTTCATAGTTATGATTTTTTTTTCATGTGGAATCCTTGGCCTTTCTGAAATGTGATAAGCCTTTCGGGTTCAAACCGTTACGACCTTTGTAGTTCTTTATCTATGGCTACACCCCCACTTTCTTTGATATTGTTTGATATTGTATAGTTTAAAATTTCTATAACCTGCATCTGTTGATTATAATCGGTAGAAAAAATAGCAATACGTTTCTTCAGCGATAGAGAAGCGAGAAGAATCTTCATCGTGGGTGACAGGGAGATGGGAAGGGGGTTATCGTAGGAGGTTCGGTAGGGGCAGCGGGTGACAGGGAGATAGGAAGGGGGAGGGGTCAGGGAAGGGGGAGGGGGTCAGGAAAGGGGCAGCGTTTTTGTAGGGGCTTATTAGTTTACGAAACATCTGCTGGATAATTGAAATAACTCGCCTCCCGATTTTTTTTTATTTTGTGAGGGAGGGGGATAATGATCAGTCTTTTTTTCCCCCGATTTTGTTGTCAGAATTTATGGGCTGTTGGTGGTGAGGCAGCCTGAGGGATAGCCTTAGCTTCCATACATGACTCTGAGCACCCAATACATCAGGCTGAACGCACACACCCCTCACACTAATTATTTTTTCTTGTGGCTGGAGAGGGCAAGAGGGCGGGTTGCTGTGGGATGAAGGGAAGGCGGGGGAATGAACTACTGTATCTGGGGTAAGGGAAGGAAGGGCAAGAGGAGGGGACGAGAGGGATGAGGGTAGAGACGGGAGTTGTGGATACATGCGTTTGGAGAAGAGGGAAGTGGCAAAATGTTTGAAGAAGAGGAAAATGGGAAGAGGTAGCAGATGGATGCAATTGGAAATTTGCGAAATGAAGTTGTTGAAATTGTTCATAAAGCCAAATACTTTAACATATGAACGCATATATGTGTGTGTATATATAGATAAATAGATAAATAAATAAATATATATATATATATATATATATATATATATATATATATATATATATATAAAATATGTGTGTGTGTGTGTGTGTGTGTGTGTGTGTGTGTGTGTGTGTGTGTGTGTGTGTGTGTGTGTGTGTGTGTGTGTGTGTGTGTGTGTGTGTGTGTGTGTGTGTGTGTGTGTGTGTGTGTGTGTGTGTGTGTGTGTGTGTGTGTGTGTGTGTGTGTGTATGTTTGCATGTGTGCATGTATGTTGACACAAATATACTTATGTATAAATAGAAAAAGAAAATTGCTATACCGTTTTCGTTCATCGTGGCTGTGGTGATATATGTTTTGCTCATACTATATATTCCACAATTTTTGTAAGAAACACTAACCGAAAGATGTCCATTACTTTTCTTTTCTTTCGTTTTATGTCACATAATATATTTAAAGCTTGCGCCAGGTATCTAATTTACATTTTCTTCTGCCAACAGGTCAGTATAATCAACACAATCGGAGCATTCTTCCCCGCACATTGCCTTTATCGTGAGTAAAGTAAAAGGTCTTTATGGTATTTGTTAGCTGCGTCATTAGCTGCAAAGTGTCTCGGCCACAAAGGTTTAAGGTCTCGTAAAGTGTGAAGGATGTTTGAGAGGGCCGCGGGGGGTCGAGCATTAGCCTCGTCGAGCGTCGATGGCCCTCGTGATATGTGCTCCTTTGGGGATCCACTGACCTCCTTGCCGGGGCGCTGGTATTGATGGTATTGGTGTGGTTACGCGTTCAGTCCGGTGTTGTTGAAGACTTGTTGACTATTCTGGACTTTTTTTTTTTTCCTTCTACACTTCTTGTTTTCCCATTCCCTCACACACTTGGTCATTTCCTCACACCATTTTTCCTTGGCCATTGCCTCACCCTTCTCGCATACCCATTTCCTATAACCCTTTTTTACCATTCTTTCCCACCGTTCTAGCTTGCCCCATTCTCTACCATCGCACTTGTTCGCCCCATTCTCTCCCACCGATATTACTTGCTCATTTCTTATCACCATTCTTTCTTACCTATTCCCTCCCACTGATCTTGCTTGCCTTTTCCTTACCCATCCTTCCCACCCTTCTTGCTTGCCCATTTCTTAACCATTCTTGCCCTTCACGGAGGAACATCTCCCTGCGCCTCGGAGGTCAGACGAAAAGGCTCTCCTCTTGACTTGTAAATCTGACAGCTCTTGGCGCCTCTTTAGTCCTGGTGTTTGCGGATATGGTAACACCCTGTGATGAATGCTGGATGAATATACATACTCGTTGCGCGAATGATTTGTTTATTTGTGTATGGTGTGGGAATGTTTACTCTTGTGGAGACGCGTTGTGTCTTATTGCAACAACGAGGGCTTGGCTTGAGCATTTCCAGCGTATTGTATTTTTGTTTTTCGCGTCCCATTTTGTTTGCTTTGATACGTCTTTCATTATTGTCTGACAGCATTGGTTATTTATATTTTAAGTTGACTTTTTTACGATACACCGGTATAGGTCTGTAAAGCATACAAGATAATCCGTGAGTGTAATATTTACCCAACCGCCAGGGCCCGTTATTTCCTTGAGTACCAATGCCATCGAAACTCCAATAAGATCATCTCTTCCCCCCTCCCCCCTCCCTCACACCCCCCCATCTCCCCCACCCTTCCGCTCGAGCGATCACCAGAGTCCGCTCAAGTGGTATTTAAGAATAAGGGTGAATCGCGGCGAAGGGTTAGCTCACAGCTATTTTTACGGCGCGAGGGACGCTCGGATGATCCACCTGCTCGTTATGGCAGGTATAGAGGCTAGCTAATGAGGCTCCTTTGTTGTTTACGACGCGGCCGGGGAATATAGCGGATAGGCGGAGTGTGTAACGGATTATTGCATTTTTAGAAGACTCGGGTGTTGGCATTTTGATATTTATATATTTCTACTCTTAGAGTAGGTGATAAACTGCTCTGTGTTAAAATAAGGGTAGGTAATGATTAAAAAATAATAATAACGCATGGGTCAATAAACAAAGCATGAAATAGGTCAAGTATACATGTAACGCTGTTTGAATAGGTCACTAATGATGGATAACTGTAACATACACGCCGCCAAGTGAAATCTTCCTTTCAATCACATGCCATTCAGGCAATTTAAACATATGCAGAAAATTTATTTACTGATGACCAAAGGCCGTTATTCATTTATTTAGACATGTCAAGAAAATAAACAAAAAGTAAAAAACAATTTCGGTGCGATTTCAAATGCACGGATGGCTCACACATGCTTCATTATTTAGCCCGATCATCCAGCTGTCACTCACTAGGTCTCCTCCCCGGATACTCTTAGTTCTTCAAGTCGGGAAAAAATGAAGGAAAGAAGAAAAAAGACAAGAAGAGGAAGGAAGAACCGACCAGCGGAAGGGCGTAATATCAGCTGATTTGCGAACGGGTCGAAACTACGAGCCCGACGACCAGGTTTGCATACATTCGGTAGATGACGGCAATTAGTTTCTCTTTTTGGATGAAAATGACAGAGACCGATAATAATAAGAGCAGCAAATCAGGCGTGACCCCCGCGGCGTTTTCTGCGACTCACGGCGAGAGAGTCGGCCGGCCGTTGCCTCGTGGTCACGATATTTTAATTTACGGGTTCACGTTCTTGGAAGACCTCTTGAACCCGGGGCTCAATTTGCAAATATGAAGCCGAATTAAAGAAGCCTTTTTTTTTTTGCAATTGCTGGTTTTTAAAAGAGAGGATTATATTGGCTGCAGGTTAACCGTTTAGCAGTTTGACCAGTTGCGAAATCGTGCGTTCCCATGAGGTCGAGTATCAGCTGTGTTTGCGGACCTCTTTTCCCTCGTGAAAGTGCGTGCAGTGATATTAAGGACGATTGAGAGTCCGTAATGATTGCGAGTGCGAAGCTCTGCGTGTTATGTCAGAATTAATTTCTAATTAATTGCTACTGCGCTCTTTCGATCATGTTTTATGATCATAGCAGTCGAATAAATATCCCGGCCCGACAGACAGCCCTTCGTTTACGCGCGCATGTTTGGTGCATAGCTACTGCACCTGAATTCTATATTGTTCAGCCGGTACTTATTTCTCGGCTTTACGAGACAGAGCTCCGCCGGATGGCAAATTAGTAGAGTCGAAAAGAATTACATGTTATACATCTAGTGCCGAGTGAATTACAGAACCCGAGTTATTGATAATTCTTACATTGCTCAATGTGTCATATAAATAAAGAATATCGATTCTAGTTATGCATATATGAATGGTGAATATCCCATGCATATTGATAAATGGCCATAACGGCATGTAGCAAGTTGCTGCCTTGGATCTGGCATCAACAGAAAAAGATAAGGTCATAGAGGATGG
>BOPN01000726.1:326523-339023 GCA_017312705.2 Penaeus japonicus | reverse complement strand
AGCGGCTGCTGCTGCTCCTGGATCGTGTTATCGCGTTTTATTGTGCGTTATCTCGTGAATCATGAATGCCTAAAGATCTCGTCCTTTGACCCTTTCTCAACCTTGTTCAGACTTTGATGTTCCCGAAGAAATATTGCTGCCCGGCGAGAAACAGGCGCAACACAGGTACTTCTGTTGAGATAGAACATTGAAAAGGGTAATTGCCTGCTGGATACAACAAGCAGCTTTTATTGTTGCATTCCTTTGTATTTTTACATATTTTTTGCTCGTTCCTGTGAGTCTTCTTTTTTCGCAACGATTAATATGGAAGATTTTCGTCTGGTGCACGTTGGTGTTCTTCAAGTAGTCTACATCTACCATAGTTCCATCCCGACATTATCCAAATTTCATAAATAGCGAGTACAGGCAGATACACCTATTATTATATATTTAAATTACCCCACCAAGATCATTATGGCTGCAGCCCCGAGCACAGATTGTATCTGCTTGTTATAATTATATGTTTGGCCGTTAGGGGGAATAGAAGCATTTCTTAAGTTTACGACAGGGCTGGGAGTTCGGCCTGGGAAGATGCTGTACCGGAGTGTAGTGAGTAAAAAAAATGGGCTGGGAGAAGGCTTGGTGTTTGGCTGTGACGTAATTGTTTGCGGAGACAAAATGACATAATGGTATTGCATTTAGATGATAACAAGGGTGGAGCCGTAAATATAAATAGTCCGTGTGTTTACGTGTGTGCGTGTGTGTGTGTTTCAGCAAACAGCCTTTGTCAAGATATTTTGGTTAAGAATGACATGCGTAACTGCATTGCGCCGTGTTGTTTTTCTGAAGCAAATTTGTACATAGGTAGAAATATTTCCATTGATCTTGAAAGTTAAACGAATAAATAAACACACACAATCGCACTCGCACTCGCACTCGTATATATGTGTGTGTGTATATATATATATATATATATATATATATATATATATATATATATATAAATATTCATATATATATATGTATATATGTATATTCATATGTATATATACATATACATATATATATATATATTCATATATATATATATTTATATATATATATTTATATATATATGTATATAAAAATATATATATATTCATATATATATATATATATTCATATATATATATATATATATATATATATATATATATATATATATATATATATATATATTCATATATAAATATATATATATATATATATATATATATATATATATATATATATATATATACATATATATATACATATACATATACATACACACACACACACACACACACACACACACACACACACACACACACACACACACACACACACATATATATATATATATATATATATATATATATATATATATATATATATGTGTGTATATATATATATATGTATATATATGTATACATACATATATATATATATATATATATATATATATATATATATATATATATATAAATATATATATCATATATATATATATATATATATATATATATATATATATATATATATATATATATATATATATATATATGTATATATATATATATGTATATATACATATACATATATATATATATATATATATATATATATATATATATATATATATATATATATATATATATTTATATATATATGTATAAATATATATATATATATATATATATATATATATATATATATATATATATATATACATAAGCATATATATATATATATATATATATATATGTATATACATACATACATACATACATACATACATACATACATACATACATACATACATACATACATACACACACATATATATAAACATACACATACACATACATATACATACATACATACATACATACACATTCATACTCACACGTGCGTGTGTGTGTATGTATATATGTACATGCATGGATGTATGTATGTATGTATATGTGGAAACGGGTTTCAGTTGAAGAAAGGCTAGTTACAGAAAAATTCTAAACGAAGAAGCTAATAAAAATCGATGGAGGACATAGTAAAATGAGCAGTGCTACTACTAATGACACCATTTCTAGAACTGGATTTCCGCACTCTTGAAATCGCTCAGATAACATCAATTTCTCCGTTTACAAGTCCGCAAACACTGGGAATTTACGGCAGCAGGGAATTTCACCGGGTTGAATGTCAAGCGGATGATTGGGGCTGAAGTGGATACGAAGAATGCACTCGAACAAGTTATCCGCATTGCATAAGAGCCTTTATGACATAGAGGGACTGGATTACACGAACGCCGGAAGCTTTGGGTTGTGATGGGACTTTTTGCAGTCCCTCAAGGGTGGGAGAGAGTTGTTTGAACGAAATTTACATGCGATAGATTTTTTTTTATTTATGTTCGAGTTGTAATTTGATTTTTGCCTGTAATATTTTCATGTTGCATATCGATTTTATTTCAAAAGTTGAGATTGTTGGTATATTTGCTTGTATACCTTTTGTCAGAAAAGCGGAAAGCCTTGGCTTTTATATATGCATGTGTATGAGTCTTGTGTAGTTAAGATGCTTGTGAGTTTCTTTGCGTGCACAAACTCGTATAAAAAATCATCTGGACCTTTTGTTTCCTGATTATTCATGTCTCGGCGAGCGTGACCCCACGAGGCCAATGTTTATTAACAACGCTGTATCTGTCTCTTTAATCTTGTTTTAGGTTTTTGTATTGCGCAGCTGTTTACATTATTGATTCGTTGGAAGTGTTAACGACGATTGGCAACAAAGGACTCTGTGATGAGGCAGTAGTTGATAGAGAGATTTTTATGGCTATTATTTGCGTACATTGTTCTTAACCTTGAATGCCGACGGTTTTTGGGGGGAGAAAGGAAGGATGCGTTGGGAGGAAAAATTCTAAAATCCAGAAACGTGTCCCGAAGGCGTGTTGACTTTTCTTTATTCGATGGATTGCCTTCAGTTGCTTTCCTTTCTCTTTTTTATTTATTTATCTCGTTGTGGTTGGTCATGATGTAGTTTTAATTATCTAATAATACCTTCTATTCCTTTCTTAAGTCACAGTCTCTTTGATTCGATACTTACTTATTCGAAGAGTATTTATGTACTCATTCCCTTCCATTCTTGTTGATTTACATATTTATATACTGCTGCCCCACTCATGTGCAGGCAAGAGAGCTTTGCCTTCCAATTCCTCTATCATGAAGTAATTTACTTTAATCCAACTTCATTAGTAGGCAGTCACGCAGAGTAAATGGAACACCCAGGAGCATAATGCATAAACACGCTGGTACAAGTCACACGAAGCAACTTTAATAGCATTCTCGTAATTATCATCATCAAGTGATCTTTTCGCCGCCGTTGCTCCGGAGAAGGACTCGTCCGTCCGACCTCTGATCCGTCCGTCCGTCTGTCTGTCTGTCCGTCTGTCTTCGTCCGCGGCGTGACAAGAGAGTGCGGATGATGCGGGTCTCCTCGCTTGTAGGTAAACATCGGCCGCGTCTGGAGCCCTGCCTTTTAGGGGGCGTCCATTGAGGGCCAAGTGCCGACCCCGCCGCGGCATACCAATGAGGAGCCACGCAACGAACCTTTGTTGTACACTCGGTCCTGCAACATTAACCAGGCGGGAGTTCGGGGAGAGGGGGGGGGGGGTGTATGAGTAGAGACCATGTGGTTTGGACATCGTTGTTTGTTTTTCTGGTGTGTCAGTCAGGTTAGAGGGGTGTTTTTGACCACTGGTGCCTTGGAGGTCACTTATCTACTTGCCCATATATCGGTCTATCACACTCATACATACATACATTTAATATCTCTTGTCTTGTTTACATTACTGTTCTTGGGTTCTCAGTGGTCGGACTGACGCATTCATTTCCGCACAAATACAGCACGCTGCTCTACCGTCTTCGATACAGTGAGTGTTCATAAAATAAACTGTATATTCGCTGTGATTATATTGTCTTCTGAATGGGTAATGACATTTCTTGCTCTCTTGTTTTCTTAACGATAGATAAAAGAGAAAATGACAAGTCGGAGTGGCAGAATGGTTATCAGAACCATCGTTTTCCCGAGGAAGTTCTATATCTTATCAGGGAACGGCTGTGACTTCGTGTTGAAAGATTACATAGCTTGCTGTTGATAACGCCCCGCCGTGCTGTGTCCTGCCACGCCCTTGCTGATACACCTACCCCTATGCTTTAATACTATAACAGCGTGTATTTTAGGGGCAGTTATATTTAAACCTTACTTTTTTCATTTAATCCTGTTTTTAATGTTTAATCCTATATTGGTTGTTTTATATATTTTGCTGCTCGTCCCTCTAATTCACGAATTCATCGGATAGCTATCATTAACATGACATTCATTTTACTTCCGCTCTCGCTTCTCTCCCGCAAACTGCCATGTCCTAACATCTTTAAGATAACATTCATTTTACTTCAAGTCTCACTTCTCACCCGCTAACCGTCATGTCCTTGCGGTGGAGTTAAGTTTCTTGAGGTTTCTTCGGAAACATGCCGGTTAATGTGGCTTTCAAGTTTTCACACGTCGGTGTTTGTTTGCCCGTATGTACTTTGTTAACTCGCTTGTGATTACCATGTTAACACGGATAATTATGACACCTTGGCCGTAACCGAAACAGTTGCAAGGTTGATTACAGGTTACCTCGATCACTTACGAGATAAGATCAGTTGCAGCGGTGATTATGCCCCTGTGCTACGGTCTACGGTAGACCAGGTCGGGGGAGACTTGGAGGGGGGGGGGGGAGGTTACTGACGTTCAACATACATATGGAGGAATGTAATCATATTGCGGTATAAGAAAAGGCTATGAATTGATGGCATTTTGAAGCACATTTTACGATGGAAGAGCTATGTCTCATCACAATGACTCGGGGATTGTATGCGGCGCGGTGTACAAAGAGTCCTTATTTGGTTTCAACAAAAGTAGTGTTTTGTAAGCTGTATGTGTTTTTTTTCCCGTGGCTGTATTAAACTGGTAACTTGTAAAACATGGTGGTGATAGGTATATTGCATAGCTTAAATAGATGCGGTATTGCAGTATAACTTGCAAGAAGAATTGGTGATGTGAAACGCCTGTTTTGCTGTGGCTCTTCTTTTAGTTGTTGTTGTTGTTGTAGGGTGAGAAAGACCTTGTGGGGTTTCAATACAGTATAAACAATATCCTCTTATCTCAGGCTGACTATGAAGTCTGTCAGGTCGGACAAGCTACCGCGTACTCCATAGTCAGTTGTATTCTTTGGCACTTACAATGCTACATTATTCTTCCATACTAACAATACTGCATTATCAATATATTTATCTAGGATGCATGACTTACAACTCGCTGCTTTAAGTTTTTTATGTCTTTAGGTTTTAAAGTACACAAAAGCCGCGACGACACTATCGCCGTTGGCAGCACCTTGTTGGTCCGGGTCCAGTTCAGCCATTAGGCTCGGTTTGGGAGCTGGTCCAGTCTTGATAACATAACGTTCCAGAGGGCTCTTCCTCTTTCTCTTCTGCTGCTGCTGCTTTTTTTTCTTCTCCTTTTTTCTTCTCCTTTCTTTCTTCTTCTTCTTCTTCTTCTTCTTCTTCTTCTTCTTCTTCTTGTTCTTTTTCATCATCTTTATCATTATCATCCATTACCATTATCATTATCATTATCATTAACATCATCATCATCATTACCATTATCATTACCATCACCATCATCATCATCATCATCATCATCATCATCATCATCATCATCATCACCATCACCACCACCACCATCTTCAACTTCATCTCCAGCTCCATCTTCATCTTTTTCATCGTCTTCGTCTTTTCCGATTTATTGTCCTTTTCTGCTATTTATTTGTTAGACGTATGTCATTAGGTTTGCAATTGCAATTTCCGTTAGTCTTAATTCCCCTTTCATTAAAGTCGCTTTTACTGGATGGCAGAAAGGACGAACAAGAATAGTTGATCTAATCTGCCGTGTAATTTTCTCGTAATATCATGAAAAGGATTGCAACCGTTAGTTTATGCCATAATATTTAGATCTTTTAATACTATGGACGTTGCTATTGTTATTTTCGAAGGATTCTATCAATTCATATTTATATTTTAGTGATGCAAAGTTCGCTTATATTCGCATGTGTTCTGGATACAATGAAATGATTCGATCAGGCGGCAACATATCGACCTGCGGTGCATGGCAATTTGTAGCCCCGCAGTCTTGAAGGATTGTAAGGAACAATGCTCAAAAATAC
Organism: Penaeus japonicus; assembly: GCA_017312705.2. Lineage (NCBI taxonomy): Eukaryota > Metazoa > Arthropoda > Malacostraca > Decapoda > Penaeidae > Penaeus > Penaeus japonicus. The sequence goes on along the minus strand of BOPN01000726.1, from coordinate 332,770 downwards.
AAACATGCGAGTGGGTTGTATGCACACACGGGAGTCGAGGAACAGGATCACACTTATCAACCTGTGTCTTTATTGTCCTCCTCTTTATGGGCTTTGTTCGTGAGTCAAGGTGATGGCCGCTCCTGGCTCATCTATTGAAACTGGGTCTCAGTGCTATGCTGTGCGTATCCCTCTTTTGAATTTGATATGAATGATACAATTTTTATTTGATATAATCATTTTTATCACATTGCTTATACGCCTCATTCACATACCTTTTCCCTTCACTCGCCTATCACGAGATTAGGCACCGGATAATTTAATTTCCCAACATTAGATTCATTAACGAGAGCTTGAGGTTCATCCAGGCGTGGTCTGTTTATAATGATGGGCGTGGCCGAGGGAGCTGAATACACAAGTGGGCGTGACCAGGTGCATACGTGTTGGTAGCGCTGTAGGGTATGCCTTTGTGCTTGCATGTTCCGAGTCAGCTTAGCTGTAAGTTGGACGTGTTTCTCAAGGGTGCTTCAGGTCAACAAACTTCATTGGGAAGATGATCAGGACCTCATTTGGCGGTGGAGGTCGAGGGCGAGGTCGAGGTTGAAGTGGGGGTGGAGGTGATGACTATGCAACGTAACTTTAATATGTTAGACCGGACTAATCTCGCGAATGGTGCTTGATCGGCGATTGGAACTAATTCGATCGATTAGCGATATTAAAGTTGTCAGAGGGATTGCCTGATATCAGATCAACTTTACACAAAAGCTTTTTGTCACACGGAGAAGTAGATTAGGATAAATGTTGTTCTAAGGAATGTAATATGGAAAGAGAGGGAAGAAGAGGTAATCGAGGCGATCGCAATGTTAAGTGAGAAATATAGTTGGTGTTGGGGGGGGGGGCAGGTATGGATATAGCACGGTGTAAAAAAAAAGAAATCCACACGGAAGCATTCGTTGGAAGAATTTGTTAATCCACCACAGTATCAGTATTGATCACGTGAAGTCTCCTCAGATTCGTCATCGGACTCGCTCGTGGCGAAAAAAAGCTATTGCATGCGGTTTCGTCTGAGTAGGCCTAGACATCTGTGGCTACATTGTCATCCGGGAGGTGTTTTGTGGGCACCCGCAGGATTAGGTTGCAGAGCTCGTTGGAAGGGGGGGGGGGAGGTGAAACGATACATTGCACAAGCAGTAGCGTAGCGAAGGCTATATGTGAAAATACGGTGACCTTTATTTCTTTCGACCTCTTTTTTCCTTTTATCTGTTCGTTCTCTTCCACGCATAACGTTGCGTAATTTTTGAAGTATGTGCGAATCCAGGTTTTGCCATGATGCCTCCACCCTTCTTTCTTTCTTTACCTGCCAACACAAAAGGATATACACTTTTATGAGGGTTGGCTAGCCAGTCTTTTGGGTCGACACCACAAGAACCAAAGCAAAACGTCATGGAATGTTCACACATCAGTTGTTGCAATAGCAACAATCCGTGATTGTGGTTTTGATCCGCTCAGCAATCCATCGTACTCTTTAGATCTGGCGCTCTTGAACATTTATCTCTTCCAGCGCTTATCAGCGCTGATGATGATGTTTTAAGACTGCAGGACTGGAAGTAACGCAGGCAAGCATGGCGTTAAAAAGTGAACAGTTACCATCTTTACAGGCCTTTCTCTTCATGAAACTCTTTCATGATCTGCTGCATATGCAAACAGTGGTGAATTCCATCCATTATGACAATTAGTCGACAGGATCTCAAACATGTACGTTTTACGACTGAGGGATTTGAGAGTAAAAACAAATGATCATCTTAATAGTAATGCGGTCCCGTATATAGTTCAGGTTATTATGCTTGACAGACAACGAGATGAATTACCCAGCGAGTCGTCGTGCTTCAGGCTTTATCTTTTTGTTTGCTTTGTTTTGCGTATCTGTCATCTGCGGACAGAATCTAGTGCTAAGAAATGGCTTGGCTTATCTGAGGTCATCGGCCGGCCACGTTGACCGACTCGTTCTTTCTCCCTTTTTTCTTCCCTGTTTAGGATTATTTGGAATCGTCCGAGTCAGAAGGTGATCAGTCAGTGGGCACGCGAGGCCGGGCACTTGTCCGCATACAAACACGCCCTCAATCACCCCCTGACATCACCTCCTTGCACGCAACGCCCCCTCGACCCTCTCCCCATTCCTACCCATTTCCCTTTTAAGTCGCACCTCAGCCTCTTAACGAAGCCACACCTCACTCTAGATTGACATATTTGTTTACGCACACACGCACACACATACACGCACGCACGCATGCACGCACGCACGCACGCACGCACGCACGCACGCACGCACACACACACACACACGCACGCACGCACGCACGCACGCACGCACGCACGCACGCACACACACACACACACACACACACACACACACACACACACACACACACACACACACACACACACACACACACACACACACACACAAACACACACCAAAACGTCTGTAGATAACAATATGTGCGTACCCCTATATCTGACCGTTTGTACACCAATGTTGGAAGTCGGTGAGGAACCACTAACTGATGATAAGTTGTTATAAGTCGGTGAGGAGGTAAGTCGTTTCAGGAGCAGAATATTATCCAAATAAGTTATAAACGGAATATCACATTAACACAGTGTAAATCTATCAAAAAGGGATCAAAATAATATCTCCCTTTCCGAACGTATCTGGGACTGAAATAACCTTGATGGTAGAGTGTTAGGCCTTTTCGCCCTCCCCCTTTCCTCCCTTTCTCTCCCTCCTCGCCATCATCCTTCTCCTTTTCTCTCCTTTCTCGTCTTTCCCCCTTTTTTTCTTTCTTCACAGCTTTCCTCATCCTCTCCCTTCCCCATCCTTTACTATTTCTCTCTCCCCGCCCTTACCCCCATCCTCTCCCTTTCTCTCCCTCCTCGCCCTTCCCCATCTCTACCTTTTTCTCTCTCTCCCAACATCTCCCTTTCCCCCCCTCCCTGCCCTATCCCATTCTCTCCCTCCCCACCCTCCCCCATCCTCCCTCCCTCCCCGCCCTCCATGCTGACCCCTTCCATCTTCAGATAGTATCGGCAACAGTAGACGCCATTCCTCATAGGGTTATTCTACGGTCTGAGTCGTTCTCTTGCGAGTCGGCCGCACTTACCGTCTTACGGGATGCGGACCGACTGCAGAATGGGGGAAGGGGGAGAGGGGGAGTGGTGGGGACGTTTTCTTACTGGTGATTTAATTTTCCTTGTCTTGGTTTAATTTGTTTTATTTATCTTCATGTTTAGTAGTAGTAGTAGTAGTAGTAGTAGTAGTGTGTGTGTGTGTGTGTGTGTGTGTGTGTGTGTGTGTGTGTGTGTGTGTGTGTGTGTGTGTGTGTGTGTGTGTGTGTGTGTGAGTGAGTTGAGTGAGTGTGTGTGTGTGACGTGGTGTATTATATTTCTCTACGTATTCAGCATTCCGGTCAATCTGCGTGTGCGCTGTAGATATCTCTTTTCTCACCTCCCCCCCCCTCTCACACACTCACACTTTTTCACAAGTTGCAACGTTGCACAGGGGTTCGGCATGTGGTTTTGCCGGCCTGACGGAGGAATCACCGCCGAGGAATGTAAACAATTATATCTGTGAGGCTGTTGGTGCGAGAGCGAGCAGCGAGTCCGTTTATTTGTCTTGGGTTCTGCCGCTCCGCCGTGGACGTCGCGGTGTTTAGGAGGGACGTGAGGCATGGGCGAGAGGGAACAAGGCTCAGCAAGTTAGGAAGGCTTAGCAAGGCTTAGGAGTTAGAGGGAGGGATAGTCTGGGAGGGCAAGTAAGAGGCACATGACGACGAAGTTAGAAAGAGGGAAACGGTAATGCATGGAGAGAGGAATAGGAAATGACACAGAAGATGAGGTGAAGAGACAGCAGAAGGATAACATTCCTCGCAATATAAGTAGGAGAAGGAAAGGAGGACACGTATCCTCACAGTAAGGTACGTATTGAGGGGATGGAGGCGAAATTAATTCATTCTAGAAGGAATTATGAGTCATTCTCTCCTCTGCGACAATAAAATGGTTCTGTGGATACGAAAAAAAATCCAAATTGTTTTACATAACAACGGACAGAAGAGGACATCGTCATCTTGTGCAACCTGGATGACATGCAAATGACTACATGTACCAGTAACCTGAGCCAGCTGGACCGAGTGGTCAGTAAGCTCTTAAGTTACACGTGTTCCTTGGCCGGACATTGCTGCGAGAAGGAAAAGTGCGTCACGGAAAGCGGTCACGGAAAGTAAAGTCACCCAGTGTTATTTCAGGGCTCTTGATAAGTATGTTTGGGGGATCGTATGAGATATGGCCCAGGTGTTCGAACCATGACCCCAGTGTTATGCCCGTCCTTTGTTTCTTTTTCTGTTTTCCTTCTTTTTTGGGCCGATGCTTTTTTGAAAACGTATGTGTCTTTTTAAGCACATTGACTTTGATGTGTTGCAGGGTCCAAATCCAATGTTTTCTGTGGTCGTGTGCAGAGGAGCGTGCAAGGTCTGTTTCAAGGACACATATGTATCCTCACGTGGATGTGTTAGGTGTATTCCGTATTTGTTTTGTTTCCCGTCATTGAACAGAGCATCCTTGGGTCGTGTGAATGAATTTTAGATTAATTTAGTTGGTTTCTAATACGGGAAAGGGTCGGGTGTATGGAACACCACATATCTCTCTATGCGATACGTACCGATGTTTTTCATCTTCCTACTCGGTGGCATGCTGTGTTATCTCCAGGTAAATAAAGCTGATGCTGGTTTTGCGGCCGTTAGCCGTAAGGTCAGTCAAGTCCTCTTTCAGAAAGCGAAATGACCCTTAGTGCACAAATGTTTAGAGGCCACAATCCCAGCGAGATCACAGCATGTTCCTGTTTATGTAAATTCTTAGCTTGTGGCGTATGCGTCCCGACTTCAATGTAGTCTCAAGAAAATCGTAATATTTTTTTTTTTCATTTTCGACGATAGTCGTGGAGCCAGTGTTGGGACTCTATGAAGCCAGCACAGGGAATATCTCTAGGGATGGGGCATGTTGAAATCAGTATGTGTGTACTTTTTTAGAATATAACTAGGATGATGATTTCCATTGATCGAATTCAACACATTTTTTTTTTGTAAGAGGGATTTATATTTGTCTATTTTTTTGTAACTCCCATTCTTTTTCTTGCAGGTATGTTCCCTTGGACGTTCTCCGCGATATTGCAGGTCTGTTTGTTTTTGGAAATGCGTTGCTTATGTCAGAATTCAGGGTTAGATACATATTTACTATATTTACCAACTTGGTTAACCAGTCAGCTAGGAACTAATGTGACTACAGATTTGGGTTATGCTGCAAAAAGGGATGACATTAAGCATTACAAGAATGTATTTTAATTTACTGGAGGAGATGAAGTAGTCCTATAGTTCATGTCTTATAGTTAGTTTATAAGGATGTATTATATAGCACCCTAAGACGTAGTTTACAGTTTAGTACTTCACTTATCTCTCTGGCTAAGTGACGAGGCTAAGAGAAGATTTGATAATAAACGGTATATAATATTATTATATTATTATATTACAAAATTAGATATAACAGGATTTTATCTTCTAATACATCGTCTAAGATGAGCTAGTTACATAATCCTCTACACAAAACCCCGATGAACTGGCTGTTATGGGCAACCTTTGTTACATTTTGTATATGGTCAAAACATGGTCAGGATACATTTTAGTTTAGTTCTGGCTTTCCGCAAAGCAAGATGTTGATTGTCCGTAGAGTTATTGTCACCTGTAAGATGGATGCAGATAAGACGTCTACTGAGGTGGATGCTCCAGTGTTTGCTGTTGCAGAGAAATTCGGGAATCAAGGATAGAATAGAACAAGCAACAGTAAACATGAATAGAGAACAACAGGTTCTGAGAAACACTTGCGCGTATCTAAGGACACTGATGAGGATGGACTTGTGCTTGGAGACTTTTATGGAGTCTTGCAGAATTTTAGACACACAGGTACATGGCTAGAGGCACTGACGAGCAATGCCTAGCAATCTCTGAAGAGACTGATAAGCAAGGATATATCATGGCCAGGGACTCGATAGCAAGCCAGGTGCGCGGGGACACCGATGAGGACGGGGCAAGTTCACAGGGTTCCCGGCCATGACTCCAGATCTGTGAGTCGTACGTTGACTCGCAGCACAGCCGGCCCACGTGACAGTCCCAGTTTTTGCCATGTTTGTCAGGATCGCATTACTGATTGTGGGCGTGGGATGACT
>BOPN01000726.1:316523-321523 GCA_017312705.2 Penaeus japonicus | reverse complement strand
GATTGATAATAAAATGTGCAATAAAGAAGCAAGCAGGGGTTCTTGCGGGAGTACACGATCATGTTTGCACATTACGTTTTTTATTGCATCCGAATGAGAAACTCGTGGCTTGATCAGATTGGTTGTCCCTTCATAGCTGTAGAGGTTCTGTTTTGTTGTGCTTTCGGTGAGTGTAGCGGGTGTAAGCGGGAGGCTTTACGAGGTATTACTTGTTATAAATCATTTTACATTATTCACTCATGTCTGTGCGAACCGTTTGGTGGGTCTTGTAACCAAAATGTATCAGCTAAATGTAGTAATAAGCCGTAGACTTTTTTGTGCTACCTGTCATATCATAAATGTTGATTTTTTTTGTTATATCATATTAACGATATATTTTTTTTACTTTTAGAATTTGTTTTTGAGATATAGATATTAATAACTCTACAGCCTAACAAAATATTTGTTACTTAGTTCCATAATATGTAATTAAAATACATCAGCTGTCAGTAGGGTTGCATCAGTAGATTTACTTCCATCGAACAATATTCTTTATTGTTTCGACTTTTATCAAAAGAATTAACAAGAAATATATCGTGTGTTTGAAACGATTGCTTCTTTGGTATTTTTTGTGTATATCGTGCTGTTTAGAGGTGGGGTCAGGGATGAGAAATAGGTGTAAAACTCATGAAGAGGATGAGATGAGGAAGTGGCTACTGTTACGGGACAAAGAAAAAGTCTGCAGATTTTATGGAGAAAATGCCAAATTTAGCAGAGCGGGTTGCGGTTTGCCATATATGTAGATGGTTAGTAAACAATTAGCTAACCCTTGGAGCAGGAGGCTTGGCCTACTGGTAATTTGTTTCTTGTGATTGGAGTTGTTATTACGGGCGGGTCAAGTGCGGCAGTCAGTGTGTCGGGAAAAGTGTTCCGAGCGACAGATGGCCGCTATTACTGCCCGACCACTAATGCCAGTGTTTCCGACGTGAGTACTTGCATTGCCAGGCGGCCCTTTAACAGCACTCTCCCCTCCTCGCCGCTAATACCATGCTGATTATTGCTTACAGTACGTACATTACTCCATTTGCTACTTACTCCTCGTGTTTGATTTGAGTGCTGTCACTTAAGTGGCTTTTATCTCGTTCTCGCGAGCAGCCTCCCTCACACCCCCTTGATGTCTGATTCTTCGTGGTCTTCCTTTTCTGGCCAAATATATCCAATCGCACGCACTTAGGTGTATTTTTTCTCTAGTTGCTTCGTCCATTTCCATTTATCTTCAGTCGTATTTACATCTTGTGGTATTTGTCTCTTGCCGTCGCCTTGGTCTTCTAGGTTCAGTTTGTTCTCTCTATTCTTTCTTAAGCCACAGTTCGCATCCAATCAAGTGTTTTTAGTCCTTCCTGCTATCCTCATTCACACGGATTCGTGCTCGATACAAGTAAACCTCTTTCTTTCTTGTTAGACACATCGCCTGCGGAACGTATTCCCTTTCTTGCACATTGCACACGTTTATTGTTCACGCTGGTGGCCATTTCTTTTCAAAGTCACAGCTACACAACCTTAATCGTTTACTCCGTTAAAGAGTCGTCTCACCTGTTGCCTTTCTACCAGGCGGCATAAACACCTAGGAATTGACAGGTGTTTATTGCACAAAACGATTAGAATTTGTGGGAAAAACATGTTTGTCGTTCTTAGAAGCACTGATGTGTTAGTCACGCCAGAGGATGGAAGCCCCTTTTGTGAATATACAAGAATTAGCGTTGCATTTACACGGGCACAATACACCGTGTTTACGTCCTTGTAGCATCATTGTTTCTTTAAGCTTAATGTGACAAAAACCTCACCCCTTTTTTACCGATGAACAGACCTTTTGTCTTTTTTTTTATTCATATAAGAAAGTTTAGGATGAAAGGTAAGGGTCCTTAATCGGATACCAATTCATGCGTTCGGACGAGTTACGAAAGGGTGAGGGAGTCGAACGAGTGAGGAGGTGAGGGGCGTGTGCGAATGCAATAGTGGTAATGTTATGGAACAAGTACCGTGTGTTTGTGAGTCACTTCGGAATCTTACGTCATACTGACCTTCCTTTGAACGCTTAAAATTTTGTTGCACCTTACGTTAGGCGTTTATATAGGGAAACGTTTCACAGCTTCATACGAAAGAGGATAACAGAAATTATGGTATAGTAAAAGTTAGATTTTTTTTTTTTTTTTTTACATGTCACGTTTGCGATTTGCCTTGCGCAGCGCAGTAGATACTGTATATTCGTTTTCTTTTATATTCCCAATTGTGGTTGTCGTAGGCGAATGTAGCTACAGGATACATTACAGCACAGTGCAACCAAAATGGATACAGTTGAACATCACGAGACTGTGTAATCTTAATCTAGTAGGTCTGGATTAGTCATGCTTTGTATGAAAGACATCGATGATTTTTTCATGAAATTCGGAAAAGTTAGCTGCAAGGTTTTACAGTCTATGAAATGATAGATAAATAGACTAATAAATATACTTAATTAGTAGTCCGAAGCCTCGGACAATAATTCCGACATCCCGAGGAGATTATGGTAGTCATTAGGCGCCATTTGAAATAAAGAATATATGCTCCAAGTGTTCATTGAATCTCATCCTATGTGGTGTGTAAATACTGGTATTAGCTTTAACTTACCTGACATTATAAATGTTAGAGAGACCCTCTTACACTTTGCATTGGTACTTTTTGACAAGCGGAAATAAACAAAAGACAACACCAAATGAGTTGTAGGATATCTGATATGGGAAGAGGATATCAGGTAATGAAGAAATCCTCCAAAGTAAAAGTTGAAGAAGGTGAAATATGTTGCAGCAATTCGCTTGACAAAGTCTTGAGGCTACGAATTGTGACCTATGGTAAGTATTCTTGTAATGTTTGGTAGTTGTTTTTTATGTCCTTTCGGGGTGTTGGTTTCACATGATTATTGCATATATTTTTGACCTCTCTTCTTTCCTTTCTTTTCCCGTCACTATCTTCTTGTGTTTTATTTCGATCTTCGTTAAGGTAACCAACATTGTTTATATCAGCTACAAAGAATGAGGAAAACAAGTGCGGTTTGTGACAAGTAACGTTGGAGACCATTTCATGTAAGAGAGCATGTGTGTGGGTGGCCGGGTTGCGTGATGGGGCGGAGGACCTAGGAATAAGTGCTAGAGTGGGCGGAACCCCATAGAGGATAGTTCTAAGACGAAATCTGCAACAGCCTTTTTTTTCATCTTCAGCCGTACAAAGTCTCCTATTTGATGAAGACTGAAGGAATTTTTGCACCTGACCGAGAGCGGTCGTTGTGAGAGCGCAGCGAGCCAGTGCAAGTGATAAGAATCTGTCGTAGGAAGGTCGTAAAATCAGACTGATCTCTCGTGGCCAGGCGAGGGATTTTTGAACGTTTTTTTCCCCTTCCTTTTCGTACTCTTGTCTCTCCTTTTATAACGTGGTTGGGGGGGGGGGGGGGGTTGTGTGGCTGGGATGAGAAGGCTGAAATTTGGAATAGGCGGAAGTATTGTAAATCATCGCTTTTTTCCGCTGATGTTCAGTTACAACCGAGATTTATAGGCATTTAAATAGTGTGGTCCCATAAATTATTTGCCGAGGCTAGCGAAATGCGTTGTGGGCGCGAGGAAAAAACGCACACTAGTCCGCGTGTTGGGGCAGCGCTGCAAGAGGAGGTCCGCCAAAGGCAACGACCGATGGATGGTGGGTGACTCCTCAGCCTCCTCCTCCACCTGCAGCCTGCCGATGCTTCCAGCTTCCCTCATCTCGCTCGCCCTTATTTCCTGGGGAAGATCTTCCTCTTTCCTCTCCCACCTTCTAGCATCACTTCCATTGGTAGAAGAGTAATGGAAAGTGCAAAGGATGACCGAGCAGAGTCCACACGGTTTGACACAGCGGAAAGCTTTCATATTTTGCTAGTTGGCAACCGCAGCGCTGCCTGTACTCCAGCTCCCGTAACCTTGGACGTCCTTGCCGCGACGTCGCACTGCGAAATTTACTAATTTCATTACCCTGCCATCCAAAACGGATGCGCTTACGGATTCGTTAGGCGGTGTCCTTCCTTTGAGGTATGCGGATTGTCGATATTTACGTATCGATGGGGTATTGAATTACATAGTCATGTTCAATTTTGAAAATTAAGCCTTTTCATTATCATTCGGACACAAGTGAAAAAACTTTTCTATTAACACATTATAAGTCCTTTCACGGACATCCAAGGTTTTTATTAAGGTTTCCCTAATTCTTCTGATGTTCAGATGAAACGTTTAAGTAATTAAACACTTGGAAGCTTCGTCGTCAGCAAAATGTGGCCGCGAAGCTCACACCTTTCTCAGGCAGGCACTTTCTACGATAAGGGCGAGGTGTCCTGACTTCATTCGTCCCTTCGCTGGCCCGTGTGGCCCCGTGGGCAGGTAGGTTCTCAACTATCGACTCTACATGCGCTGGCCCTTTTATGTTTGCTGGACGCGTGTACCAAGACCCGAGTTTTAACCCGAAATACCTTAAAGCCTTACATGCGGTGTTGCGCTCGACCTCCCGCGGACAGATTACGGCGGCGACGGCACCTCTACGTGGCCTTATGGCACTCGCCGCCCTCTTTCTCGGGCTTCCTCGATCCAGGCCGGAGGAGAACGGCCTGATTGCCGCCGCCACCTCCCTGCAGTGTGGCAAGTTCTTCGTGTGTGTGGCGGCTACATTAACTAATCACACACACGCACAAGCACACGCACACGCACACGCACACACACACACACACACACACACACACACACACACACACACACACACACACACACACACACACACACACACACACACACACACACACACACACACACACAATCTCTCTCTATCTATTTATCTCTCTTTCTCTTACACAGTCTCCCTGGTTAAGAACTTTTAGAAAACTTAAACTGGAAAATTTAGATATTAAAACCAAAAATGATCAACGGATAGTACTAGACAACTATAGTCATTGTATGGGTATCACACTAGCA
>BOPN01000726.1:306523-311523 GCA_017312705.2 Penaeus japonicus | reverse complement strand
GCATGTTAGTGGTCGTGGTGGTTAGAGAGCCCACCCCCCTTCCCTGGCCGCCCCCACCCACGCGGGCGGGCGGGCGGCTGGTCGAGGCCCCCCGCCGCGCCCGGTCAGGGATGCCCGTAGTGACCTTCCAGGGTCGCGTGCGGGCGTTGACCCCTCGTCGCCTGCATGACTCTGGGGTCGCGGGGTCATGTGGCCTCCAGATAAGTGATAGTCGTAGTGAGAGCTCCTGCCATGCACGGGGCGCCTGCATGATAGCATTTGCAGCACATTTATAATGTTTTTCTTTCATCATATCAGCCGGAGTTTTGGTTTGCGTGCGTTGTATTTCATATGATTATGACGTCCACCCTGCCGTTTAGTGCTTAAATGTTTTTTATCGGTAGTTATCAGTGGATCATGTTATTAATGTGACTGAAACTCTTATCTTTACGTCCTTATCCGAGATCAGCGAGGTAGGTTCGTCATAATGCAACACGTGAGGTGCGCGAATCAACTGTAAATAAGACAGATCTCAAGGTTTCGGTATACAGTATAGCTCTCCACCTTGTCGAAGCATACAAATATTGTGATGGTGGCAGGAAAAAAACGCTACACACATTTTTTTTATGTATAGTGTTTTTTTCTGCCAGACATTGCCATTCAGCAGAGCAAATCAGTATTGCCTGCATTGCATTTTTGTTGCTCTCGTTGCTCATGGATATGGGTGTAATCATGTGCAACAAGTCGTACGGAATTTGATAGCTGTGTTACATATTTTGACATCCGCTGCTGCATATTCATTTGATATCAAGCAGACGCGGTGAATAGGAAGCAGAGAAAAAAGGCAAGCATTACTAGACCCCATTTAAGTCTTTATAGTGTCGTCTCTTGTTTCTCCTTCTTCCTTCTACCATCACTTGCGGACGAATGGAGTTACTGGAGGGTGGACAGCCGTGAGGAGTGAATCACTTTAGCGCTGCCGAGCTTCCTGTAGCGAGAGAAAGGTTGAAAATGATTGAAAGTGACGGCGCTTGGACTGTATCATTTGTTATGGTAATGGAGGTAGTTAGAGTAGTAGTGTTTCCTCGCGGGAGCATCACCACGGTGCTTCGTATCGCTAAGGTCTTGTAACTTGTCTCATTGACTGAGCGGACTTCGACGTCAAGGCGGAGTTCTCTCGGCTGTAGTTTTGTTTTATTTTAGATGAAGGAATCGGTTCTTTTATTTCAGAAGAAGGGTTTCAGAAATGCTATGGGGAATATTATCAGTCCTGTGAATAGTTTATCTTTTTTTGTTTACTTTTTAGCTCTTGATTGGTATATATTACCCCAAACTCATCTCGCAGTAATTTAAAACGTGAAATTCCTTGAGATTCATACGACTGTCTTTAACTGCAAAGAAGAGTTCATCTGAAATAGGTGTGTAGAGAATGCTGTATGGTGTGGGCATGACGGTGGGGGGGAGGGGGTTACATAAGTCAGAAGTCGCATCTCGAGCCGCCCCACGCTCACCGCTGTAACCTCGCCGACGCCGCCGACCGCTGTAAGGTTTCTTTGAGGAATCTGCAGTTCTTGGAGTTCGCTCTGAGAGGGGAGAATCGCTCGTCGGTGGGAATGGGGTAAAGGGGAGAAGAAAAAAGCAAACAAAGAAAAAAAAGTAATAGGGAATAGGAAATAAAGGCGGAGAAATGAAGAAGAGTTTTTTTTTATCATATTGATAACAACGATGCATTAGAATTTGCTTGTACCACAGACAGGACATTAATTCGAGAAATATGAAAGTCCCAGGCATTTTTTGTTCGCTTTCGGCTATATTTACTGAATGCGCCCCACCCTAACCACACCCAGGCATACCCTAACATTCCGCGGTGATGCTAATTTGTGACTGCGTTCCTCTACATTTCTATTACATTTCATCTACAATTCTCCGCGTCTACTTTTCCTAATGCGTCTGTAGTACCGCACACCCAAGCGGCTTTAGACTTACATAAGCATACACTCAGTCTTCTTTGTAATGATGTTAAACGTAAATACGTGCGCGCGTGTGTGTACGTATATATCTGTATTTTCTCCTGTGTATGTGTTTGAATATGGTGTCTACGCAAGGGTTTGGGTGTACGTTTAACATGATATGTAAATTGTGGTGATCATGGTACCCAATTCTTCCATAGAGATGGCTGTTGTTTGCTAGTTGGAGAAAAGATTCTTGTGTTTACCAGTGCAATTGTACAGTTTCCTAAAGTACTCTCTCTCTCTCTCTCTCTCTCTCTCTCTCTCTCTCTCTCTCTCTCTCTCTCTCTCTCTCTCTCTCTCTCTCTCTCTCTCTCTCTTCCCCCCTCTCCCCTACCCTTCCTTTCCTTTTTTCCTCCTTCCACCCTCCCGTGCCTCATCCTACCTGGCCCTCTTCCCACCCACCCCACCACTCATCCTTCTCTCCTCCGCGGAAGTCGACTGCATAATGAAATCACAGGTTCCACGTATTAGCTGGCAGTGTGTATACCCTCACACACGCATTTTCTTTTGATCATCGAGAGAGCAGAAGGCATAAAGAATACCTGGCTCGTTGTCACCTGCCAATGCCTCGAACCCTCGGCATTGTGCATGATGTGTTTATGACATCGTTTGTTGGATTTGCCTTCGGGAGGGGGCGGAGGAGGGGGTAAGGGACAAGGAAGAGGTGGGAGTAAGGGGAGGAGAGGGAGAGGGAGTAAGGGTTAGAGAAGAACTGGGGGTAGGGGAAGGGAGGAGGTGGGGATAGTGGTAAGGGAAGCGGTGGGGGTAAGGGGAAGGGAAGAGGAGAGTGAGGGAAAGAGGGAGAGTTAACGGGAAGAGGAATGAAAGTAAGGAGTGGGAGGAGGGTAAGGGGGAGGGAGTAGGTGAGGGGATTGAATTTATTTAACCCCACGGTGACTTACCATTTACGGCGCCGCTTCATATATTATAGGAACGTATCATCTGCGGGTTTCCAGCGACGGCCTTGTGTAATATATGAGCCTTTTTTTTAAATCGACATTTGAGAATATCTTCCTTGTATTTTTGTGTTTGTTGATTTTTTTTTCTTTCTTTTTGTATTGTACTAATCTCTCAATTGTTTGCTTGCAGGTACGGTAACAACGGCGAGATAAACACAGTGGTCACACAGGTGTAGTATTGCTGGTTTGTTATTTTTACAGGCAGTAAGAGTGCCAGTTTTTACGTCGAGGTTTGGAAACTTTGTCTATTTTATTTAAAGACTAGGGGCGCGTCTCATGGTGATTTATATATCCTTTTGAGTCATTTTTATTGTGAAGAAAACATTAGTATTAATTTTAGGAGAACTTCAAAAGGCAAAGGGAGTCCGGAAAACCCGAGAGATGCAAAATAAACTGGACGAGAAAGAGTGGGGAAGAGAAGCAGAGATGGGATGGAGCCTGAGGAAAAGGGGATAAGATAAGAGGGAAATAGCTAATCGATGGAGTCTGATATAAAAGGAAGAGCATGAGAGACCCGGCTGAGTAAAGTGCTTGAGAAGAGGAAGAAGTGAGAAGGAGGAAGGGGTTCTGGAGACCCAGAGCGGAAGGCCCTCCATTTCATGAATGGATGCGAGGGTGGAGTGAATGCAGGGTTCATGCCCTCACATCACAACCGGTCACGGGGCGTTCACCCTCCCCCTTGCAGGGTTGACCCTCCCCCCGCACGCACACACACTGGACTCGTCACGGGGAACAAAGATCACGGTTAGCGCTAGAGGACATCTATGCATGCATGTGTGCACACACGCGCACATCCGCATATGCACGTTCACATGTACTTGGACGTACACACACGCACGCACACGCACGCACGCACACAAGCAAAACAACATACACACGCAAACACACACGTAATCACACACGCAATCACACACACGCAATCAGACACACACAAACACACACACTCACGCTCACACACTCACGCTCACACACTCACGCTCACACTCACACTCACACACTCTCACTCTCACACTCACTCTCGCTCTCACTCTCACTCTCACTCTCACCCTCACCCTCACCCTCACCCTCATCCTCACCCTCACCCTCACCCTCATCCTCATCCTCATCCTCATCCTCACCCTCTCTCTCTCTCTCTCTCTCTCTCTCTCTCTCTCTCTCTCTCTCTCTCTCTCTCTCTCTCTCTCTCTCTCTCCTCTTCCATTTTCCGACTCTCGCTCTCGTTATAAAAAGATAATGCCTGAAACACACTGAAAGATCACCTAGTCTCGGCCGACCCCCACATGACCCTTCAGCACGGGGTCACAGGAGGGAGTGTCGCTCGACCTTTTGTGGCACGCGTTGACTCGGGTGACGCCCAAGGAGGCATGATCCAGCGGCGGGTGATGGACATTGCTTGCTACGTTACGGGGGGACTCGTATCATCAGTGGACGTCCTCACTGAGAGATTGGTCAGGAATATGAAAAACACGAGAAAAGGAAAATGCTGTGCTCTGTTAACGTTTGTCTGTGCTTCAATAGTTGTCTTGTAAGACTCTCTTTCAGTGATGAATGCTGAATGGAACGCCCGTATAGAAACCTTGTGAGAGGTGGATGCTGATTGGAACACAGGCATAGATGTCTAGCGAAGTTATTTCAGTATATAGGGTTGTGGTTGAATTTCACACAGTGAAGGAAAAATTATTTGTGGTCTTCCATTCCTTCCCCTCTACTTATAGTTCGTGATGATAACCCATAGATATCAGCTGTCTATTAGAGGTTGATAGGTCTTTGAAGAGCATAATGATATCCTATAGATTACAGCTGTGTGAGAGCTCCATTAGATGCTGATACATTCTCTGAGGAGCATAATGATAGGCCATAGATTTCAACTGTGCGAGGCCTCCTTGGAAGTTGATGCGAACTCAGCAATTGCAACGAACGTTTTGATGATGTAATGTGATCTCGATGGGCGAGGACGAGGCCTGGAAGTGAGATCGAGGATAGCGTGTGCGGATTGGCGGCGTAGCTGGATTTGCCTCGCTGATTTATGTTGTAAAGTTGGCATACCTGA
>BOPN01000726.1:279023-301523 GCA_017312705.2 Penaeus japonicus | reverse complement strand
TTCATTTTGATACATGTGTAAGCCAGTTAAAAAGAATAGTGATTTAAAAGGGTTGACTTTTTATGTTCAATGAAAAGCAAGATATGTACTTTCTGAACCTGGAATTGGCTGACAAGTGGATCTTCGTTTGTAAAGTTACCCTATGAAGGATAATTCCTTATTACAACTCTTCATGTGAAATCAAAAGAATCTTAGATTTATATTTTCATATCGCTTTAAAAGATGAAGGCTGTTAAATTTCATTTTTTTCCTAGATTCCCCGAGACTTTCAGAAATCACATTGTAACATGGCCGAAAGACCTTTCTCATGGGAACTTTATACAAGCCATCATCCTTCAGTTTTACAAGTCTGACTGGCATTTCGTCATCCCTGGGTTGGCATTTCAGATCTTGTTTGTCCTTTGTGATCTTTGCCTCCCTGACTGGCGTGTGTAATGACCCTTGACCTTACCGCTCCCTTCTGCAAATCTTTTGATTCAAGTCATTCGCGCTGCCCTTCGTAACGGTCTAGCCTTTGCCGGGGGATGTGGTAATGGTCGCCTCTGTGCATTTCTGACAATGATTGTACGAAAGTTCAGGGCCAATCTGAAAACATCTTCAGAAAGACATCTCCCACGCCTCTCATCCGGTGCTTTGCCCTTTGCCAAGGACCTTCTCCCTCTGGCCACCTTACTGTCGTCATGGACTATTGTAGTGCTCGCCTGTAAGTTTATGCGGTCATATTATTTCCTATGTAACCCCACAAATACTAACTGGATTATTGTCACTTTGTTTTGCCTTTTGATTTTCTTATGAACACGATATTCCAAAAATGCATTGGTGATAGTTTGAATGGATGCCTTTTCCGTCTTTATTGTTTTTTCTTTCGATATTTCTTGAATGAGTATTTCCTCTCCGAAAGGCCTTTCAGAACAGTTCGCCTCAAATTCCGTGCTCGGCATGCGCGCCGTGGAGGGACCGCTTAGCGCCGTGCATTATTTCAAGGTTCACAATTTCTTGGGCGTGTTCATAGCGGCAATATTGGAGGGTTGATCCTCGCAAGTACTTATTCACGTGTGAAGGATCTCCCTGTTGGAGCTCCTCGATATCTTCGTCGTGCCCATTATGTGATACCCGAGGCGATAAGATAAGCCGTAAACTTTACTTGATAAAACCGATTTAGCAATTGATTTTATAAACTCACGTCTCATAAATTTTCCCCAACAAGTTGAGCCATAACGGATGGGGGAGACCACGGCTGAAGTACTCGACCCAGCCAGGACTCGAGGCCATTGTTTTATCAAGGGCCGGTGCTCGCTGGCCTTCACAATGGCGCTGGAATGAGAGCACTGCTGACTAGGCTTTTCGACTGCGGCGGACCTGCAGGTTCTGCCGAAATACCGAAGACCGAAATACCGAAGACGTGATGTCGACGGCCATTATGGAGCGGATTCGGATCAGCCGGGGAAATTGCTATACTTAGGCTCGCCGAATAGATTTGGTCTTGCGAGAAGGTGATCGTCCGGTGATCCTTTCTTTGAGAGTGAGTAGGACCAATTTCCGTGCACTCCATCCCGGCCCGACGCCGATTTGTTGGGCGTTTCACCCGCGCCACGCCCAGATTTTCGAGATTTGTGACTCGGAGGTAGAATAGGCATGGCACATTTCGACCATCTCTAGTTTATGTGCAGGTAATGAACCCAGCGGGCTGATTTAAGGATTTTAGATATTTTGATTTAAGGGTTTTTGTCAGTATTTCGAATGCTATGCTGAAATAGCATTTTGGTATGTTTTAAGAGATGTATTTTAAAGAGATTTAAAATATATATTACTTCCCTATTGCTGTGTCCATCGACATGTGTCCACAAACATTTAGGTTATCTAGTATATGAGAACGAACGTAACATTCTTTCCTACACCCTCCTCTCCTCGAAGCTCGTTTGCTCTCCGCCCACTTGCACACCCACTTCCCACCCAATACCGACCAACCTTGTGTTAACCCCCTCCTCTCATCACTGTCTCCCATAGCGGGGTCATGAACACCCCCGCCCTCGCATGCTGGGTTGTCGCCAGCTGCGGTTCGCTTCTCATGCCGGACGAGTGCGTCTCTCCTCTGAACCGGGCGAGTTCTCTTTCGCCAAGGACTTTCCAACACTAAGAAGCCATTGTCCTTATGAGTTTCAGCCGCTTCAGCCCCTAGGATGTCTTGAATGGTCCGTATAGTGTACAGAACTAGATTGTGACCTTTACTTTGAGCGCACACTCGCTCTTGGTTGTCTCGAGTTAGAACAAGATGTTATTGTTTACAGTAAGAATAATTAGTATGGCTTGAAGCCTGGAGCCCCGGTTATCGAGACCATCTCTGCTCGTATATCACTGTTCAGTGGCTTGGTCCGCTCGACGGTAGCCGCACCCCTTCACCCCAGCCCAGTTTACCGAGAGAGAATCCATGCTCGAAAATCTTGGGGTCGTTTCAGTGTTATAATACCTGAGCGGGTCTTAAGGGGAAAATATGAGGACTTTTATTGCCATTTTTCTACCCTTTTTCCTCCAAACGGAAAACTGGAAACGAGCCATGTGTGTGTCTGTGTGTTGATGGTGCTGGTTGACTCGCTGCCAAGGCTCACCTGCAGGGGAGTCTTAACGGAGATGTGCAGCAGATGGAACGAGATTGTAAATATTGTTGATGCTCGACTTCCTCCTTTCCTTATCCGCCCCACTTGCCCCCTCCCCTTTGTACACGCACATACTTTCCAACGCATGTACACTTTTATTTACCTCCTCTGGAAGGAAATTAATGCTTCCATCGAACGAACTATGTTATTCAATGGCTGAAATATTTTAGTGATGAATTATTACAGTGACCATTTTGGTGCTATTCCTAACTGTACATTATAATTGTTGTAGAAATTTTGTACTATGTAAAATGTTCGCATCACCAAGCCGGGGGCCAAAAGCACTAATGACATAAATGGTGTCGTACTAAAGTCGTCATAGCTTTCGGCCATGTCATTACCGTCGCCCCCTTCCTGAAGTTAACGAATTTACTGCTGTGGTTGTCAACAAGATGCATTCAAATATGTGCAGGAGTCATCGCACTCGGATGGCAAATTTTCAAAAGTCACGACTGGCCTCGGACCTTCGAACGACACCGGCGACAAGGGAGAGGTCCCGGATGTGTCAACGACCTCGAAGGGAGAGGAAAAGGGGAAGGGGAGGAGGAGCGGGGGAAGCAAAACTCCGCCGAGGAAAGACTCCAACAATGGAATGAAATTTCTTGACTGTTAAGAGCTTCAATAGCCGGTTAGCTGAGATAGCATCGGCGAGCGGGGCTAGTTGGGGTGAGGTGGAGATGTACGTGTGGCTAGGATGAGTTTAGCGAGCAAAGGCTGAACGCAAAGAAGGCGAGGGGCATTGGGAAGATGATTAGGTAATAGTGGGCTTTGTGCAGGTTGTTTTGCGATCCGTGTGTAGGCGGATCGGTCGTGTGCATGAGAGTCCTGTGCAGACGGATTGACGTGGCGTATGTGGGCGCTGGGTGTGGTCGAAACCGCATGAGGGCGAGGCTATCCATTTTCTCGTCGCTGTGTGTAGTATACCATGTGCTTGCAAGGGACTGAACAAGTGATTTGATACAGATAAACTACAATACTGATAACGTGTATCTCTTTCGTGTAAACAATGTTTGCACAGGGGGACGTATAGCGACTTGGAGTTCACTATTCCTTTGAGCTTATTGCAAATTGCACGTCCGTAAAGGCAGTTCGAATAGACAGTACACACTCATTCGTGTCCGTGATACCTGCCTTGCCACCGATTGCGCCACGGCATAGTGGAGGAGCTCCATATCAGTAATACCGTAATTTTCAAAAGAACATTTATCAGCGCCACCCATGACCGACCTCAAAGCGAACGCCGGCAGGATGACATGAGTTGCGTCCGTTGCAGCGGTGACAAGCATGTATGTAAAAAAAGTCTTTGCGGCACCTTATCTGTTCATGAACACCGCGGCAGAACAAATGGGACACCCGTAAGAACAGCAGCTTTAGGCGGGGTAACTTTAGATAAACAATGTCTTCTGATAACGGTGATGCTGATCTCGGTTGTGATAGCAGCGTGAGTTCCTCTGTGATGGGAAGATGGCAGATGCAGAGAGATGAAAATATTATATTGGTTTGATAGGAGCAATACTAAGAAATCATTGGTGTGAATCTCCCCTCTCGTTTTCACTGTGTCAATCTGTCTATCTATCTCTCTTTTCTTCTCCCTCTACCTCTCCTTATCCTTCTCCACATCTCATACCCCCCCCCCCCCCTCTCTCTCTCTCTCTCTCTCTCTCTCTCTCTCTCTCTCTCTCTCTCTCTCTCTCTCTCTCTCTCTCTCTCTCTCTCTCTCTCTCTCTCTCTCTCTCTCTCTCTCTCTCTCTCTCTCTCTCTCTCTCTCTCTCTCTCTCTCTCTCTCTCTCTCTCTCTCTCTCTCTCTCTCTCTCTCTCCTTCTCTCTCTCTCTCCTCTCTCTCTCTCTCCTCTCTCTCCCTCCCTCTCCCTCTCTCCCTCCCTCTCCCTCCCTCCTCCCTCCCTCTCTCCTGTCTCTCCCTCTCGTTATCTCTCTCTCCCTCCCTCCTCCGAATCCTCCCTCTTCCTCTCCTTCTCCTTCACCCTCTCTCTCTCCCTCTCCCTCTCCCTCTCCCTCTCCCTCACACTCCACTCTTTTCCTTTGCTCACTCTCCGCCTCCTTCACATTTTTTCATTCAATGAATTTTTGAAAAGTTTCGACTCTGTGCTACCAAGAGCCTTTGAGAATATTTATTTTCGGGAAAATCTTTTACTCGCATATCCACGCAACAATAGTTTACATAGAGAATATTCCAGAAAGAATCACCAAACGACCTTACAGAAAACCGGTGCGGCCTTGCCTGGGATAACTCTTCTCAACACACGCAGCAGTTTTCCATAAGAAAATGAACGTAAATGTTTTATCAAAAACGTAATCGTTCTTGACTAAAGCTCTCATCCTTCAGGAGGTGCAGCGAGCGCCGCTTGGTCCAGGGACAAGATAATGAGGCAGCCGTGAGGGACGCTGCCAGCCTTCCCGCCATCATGCCGAGTAATAGATACTTGATGAGATGCCTTGTGTGGGGATACGGCGGATAAAGAGGTGTGCTTCGCTCCAGCGCCCTCTTTTTCTGGCCATCCGTCTGGCTGTCAGTGTGTGCGAGAGTGGATGTGTGTTGGAGTTTGCATACAGACACGTGCACGCACACGCACGCATTCACGCATAGGCGCAAGCACGCACACCCACTCCACATACACACATATATGTACTCCCCCCCTACCCCCACTCACCCATATACACGCACACTGGCACATACATATAAACAAATAGAATCATGAGAAGTGTGGTATCGAAAATAGAAATTATTTTATATGCTTAAATTTTCACCCCAGCCGGCATATGTAATTACGCTTGAATAATATGCGTTGTATATTGATGAGGAAGGTGTCGGCTGCTTATGAATATACATAAAAGTTTACGTTAAAAGTGTTTGTGTCTGCAAGGAAAAAAGTCGGCTGCAGTGCATTGGATTATGGGGTGTGCAAGTCTTCGATTTAGCAAATATGTTTTTACCGAGTTGCTTTTCCTGTGAGCGATGTTTGGTGGTTGTATATGACTAAGGAGATAAAAGGAAGTTCAGGTGGTAATAAATCATTATGCAGCAAATGAATCCTAAATTTCATCATGTTTTCAGAAGGTTTCATTAGGCAAAATATTCTGTCGTTCCTCGTTGTTGTATTTGCTTTTTTTCGTCTTTCTCCTCTTCCTTCTATTCCTCTTTCATTCTCTTCTCTTCCTCTTTCGTTCTCTTCCCTTCTGTTTTTTCTCTCTACCTTTTCCACTTCCTTCTCATATTCTTTCGCTTTTATGTTTCTCCACCTCCTTTATTTCTTCTTTCCCTCCTCCCCTTCCTTCTCATTCTCTCTCATCTCTCTCTCCTCTTCCTTTTCCTCATCTTCTTCTTCTTCTCTCTCCTCATCTTCTTCTTCTTCTCTCTCTATTGATTCTCCTACCTCCTCCTCTTTCCCTCCCTATTCTTTCTCCTACCTCCTGCTTCTTCGCTCGCTTGCCATTCCTCCTTTCCGCTCGCCTCCTCGCCACTCGCTCCTCGCCACTCGCTTCCCACAGTCTGCCTCTCTCCATTACGCCTCCTTCACAGCTCCCGACTCTCATCACGCACCGACTGTAAAATTAAGCAGGTGATCGTTTAGTGGTCCCTGAGTGGGGATGCGCCTGATGATGTCTCCAGGTGCGCCCTTTGGTAGTCTCGCCATGAGTTTACAAGCGGCGCTCACTTGCCGAAATGGACGGGGATGTTTTCACCATCTCGTCGATTTTTTATCCTTTCGTTTTATGTGCTTACGTGCTGTCCAGGTTATTATTTTTATCATAATAGTAATGATAATAATAATAGTTATAATGATAATTATGATTATTGTTATAATTATTATTATTATTATTATTGTTGTTGTTATTATTATTATTGTTATCATCATCATCATCATCATCATCATCATCATCATCATCATCATCATTGTTATCATTGTTATTGTTATCATTGTTATTGATATTATCATTATTATCGTTATAATTATTATCATTATCATTATCATTAGCTGCAGAGCTAATATGCTTTGTTATTTCGTGGGGTATTTTTGTCCATTCGTCATGTTCAAATGAATATCTTTCCCTGCCGTGCCCTCCCTATGTCAGTCCCGAAAGGACACAGGCGAGGGCTGTCGTTCTGTCGTCGCTCGAGGATGATCGTGTCCGAAAGGCAATTCCGCATCCAACGTGAGCTTACGACTCTGCAGATAAATTCAAGTTGGGCGGCGTTCCTCGTGGCTCCTTTGTGGTGCTGACGGGGCGCTCACGAGAGGTCAGCGATCGGGGCGCAGGTGTTAAATAGCGCTGTTCGGGAGGAGGGGGGAGGGGGGAGGGGGGGGGGGCGTTCTCGGGAAGGGCGGAGGGAGGAGGGGAGGGGGCGGCGGCAAGACGTCGGCGGTGTTGATGCTGGTCGAAGTGGCTCCTCCCGCCGCGAAATCCTCCTTGTCGGGTACTTACACCGAGGTAATTGTTCACTGCAACGTCGCTTCATTACGTGGACCGAAAAAGTTTGTTCTGGACGTTTAGGATTCTTCTCGCAATTTGTAGACCAAGCGTTTAGGTGATGTCCTCTTTTTTTTGTTTGTGTGCGTGCGAGTGTGCTTGTTTTGCTTGTCATCGCAACGGTACAAGAAATGCCATTTTTTGATCCTCGAATAATCCCTCGTGTTAGACATGATATAAGTAATTTTGTTTACACGATGATAATAGCATTAAAGCGTGATTACTGGGATAAAAACAGTGATTGAAGGGCAATAAATACTGGCATTTGACACTGTAGCATCAGAGTCCTGGACGGGGTACGAGGAAACATGATACCCTCGCGTATACGGCTCGTGGGCGGCCGCAAAGGGAGGGTCGGTGCGCCGTAGCGGAGGTGGTGGGCGGGTGTGGGCGGCAGACGCATGACTTGCGTGGTAAGTAATCTTTATTTACTTACTTGTGGTGACGATAATGGGAGGTTGGGAAGCTATCGTTGGATCCCATCTCATCCCGCTTGGATTCGCAGGCACACCTTGCAAATCAAATTACAGTTGAGGAAGATTTCATGCCTTCATTGCAAATGCCTCGAGGTAAACTTATTTTCACTTCTGGAGATTCTACCTAATCCTCATCCATTCAGGAACGTTTTAAAGACTGTTATGCACATAATGTAAGCCTGTCAGCTTACATTTCTCGTATGTGAAATAGTTGGACTGTTCTTTCTGCATGTACTATTGACGATCATCTAAACACACTGGTATTTTACCAGTAGAACTGGTAAACTTGCTTGTTCTTATACATTTACATTTTATGTATACATTAATCAAATGGAGGTAAAGATAGGAAGTTGCCTTTAGAGAAGGATCTCTCTGTCACGATATTTATGTATGATATAACTTTGGACTTATTATTATATACTGGGATAAAAAACGTTAAGCTACGTGTGGATGAAAATTTATTACCGTCGATTAAAAATTTCATATGCCAATTACTTCCCATATTTGTTAAATCAATTTATATCGTATTTCGATAATGATACGGTAATTAGTTTTAAGATTTTTTCTACTGAGGATGTAATAACCATGCTCAAGCCGCCTGGGCATGGTTCATCATCATAATTTCAGTGTTAGCACACCACTAAGCCCGACACAAAGAAAGTGAGCTCGAATCTCAGCTACGGCAATAAGGATTTTATGAGAGTCCCCCCAAAGCCAATGAAAGAAAACGGGCATTTAAGCTGCACTCGTATAGAAGTCGACATAGTTTCAATGGCTATATATAGGCTATATAGTCTCCGCAAGTTTTTTTGACGTTTTTAAGGTGTGTTTTTTGCTCTGCACATGGTATAAATATACTTTTTCGTAGTCGGCATGGATGTCGTCTCTTATGTTACGAAAACGTCATGCGCGATTTTCTCTTTGCCTTTGAGATACGGAAATCGTAACGTTAACTCTTCGTTTGACAGTGTTTACATAGTGACAGCTGTGTGATAAGATCGAATGACCTACTAAATGAACACATGGGTGTCGTGGGCTTAGTGTTGTTTTTTTAAACCGTCAGAGAGAACAGTTTAATCTAGCCAATCACACCACCTTTCATCTTAATCACAACGCATATGTAACAGAGGGCTGTCATGTGTCTCTATTCGACTCTGAGATCACTGGGAGACAAAATAATGTGTACTTGTTAATTCCACTTGTCATCTCTCTCTCTCTCGAGATCTCTCTCTCTCTCTCTCTCTCTCTCTCTCTATCTATCTATCTATCTCTATCTCTCTCTCTCTCGCTCTATCTCTCTCTCTCTCTCTCTTTCTCCCTCTCCCTCTCCCTCTCCCTCTCCCTCTTTTCCTTTCCCTCCCCATCTCCCCTCCCTCCCTCTCTCATCTCCCTCCCCCCCTCTCTCTCTCTCTCTCTCTCTCTCTCTCTCTCTCTCTCTCTCTCTCTCTCTCTCTCTCTCTCTCTCTCTCTCTCTCTCTCTCTCTCACACACACACACACACACACATCCTTTTGAGATGTATGTAATCACTTGTCTCAATAAACTCGTCAAAGTAAAAAAGTCTCCCTCTCTCTCCTTCTCCTTCACCCTCTCTCTCTCTCTCTCCATCTCCTTCTCCTTCTCTCTTTCCATCTCCTTCTCTCTCCCTCCCTCCCCCCCCCCTCTCTCTCTCTCTCTCTCTCTCTCTCTCTCTATATATATATATATATATATATATATATATATATATATATATATATATATATATATATATATATAGAGAGAGAGAGAGAGAGAGAGAGAGAGAGACAGTGAGAGTGAGTGAGTGAGTGAGTGTACATGTATACACATTGGAACTCAAACTTTTCATTTTTCTTTATAATAATATTATCCATAAGCATCAGGGACGGTATTTTATCCCGAGGTTGACCCTGTTGATGGCATTTCCGAGTCATGCATGACTCCTTATCACTGGTCACTGTCTGATAAATCCATGGAATTAGAAAGGGCGCATTTCAAGATCCCTGGCGGTGAGGGTCGTAGACGGGAAAAGGGCCCGCCGAGGACGCTGGGTAAATATCTGAAGCTGCGCCTCCAAGTACCACTTAGACTGGTTGGGGTGATTGGACGCCACTTAGACTACCTCGCTACCCGAGATAACCTCCCTGATGAGCCTTAATTACGGCCGAAACCGGGAGGAGCTTCGACTCAGAGAAGAGACGGCATAAAGCAGGGGAGACAACTGCGCATGTGATTAGCCTCTGCGTTTATGGTGTTATTTTGGGGCTTCCCAGGGCTATAACTGCACGCTATTGTTTGTTGGCTTTGCTCCCCTGAGAAGCGTGGAGGAGGAGGATTTTTTTTTCTTCTCTGCCTTTCTGTTTCTTTTTTTTCTGGCGTTTCACGGCCGTTCGTTTATGTGTTGCCGGAGGAATGGTGGTCGCTTTTTTCTGTTTATTATCTACTCCGTTGTTCTGCAAAGACATGGCTGTTAGGGAATGGTTAGTATGTTATTTGATGTAATTGTCATTTCGCACAAGACTTTTTCAGGATCTGCCTTCATTATTTTATTCTTTGATCTTGTGAACTGATTCCTACCTGATCTGATTTGCCAGAACGTCATCATATTAGCAGTTCTCCTTTAACATGCTTTGACTGCCTCCCCTGTTGCCCCTTTGTGAGCTTCCTTCTCTGAGCATGCGCAGCTCCCGACCGTCAGCGAAGCTTACCGAGAACGTACAATTGATGGTATTAGCAACAGGTGCCGGAGCTTAGTGCCGAACACGAGGACTTAAGCTACTTACTCTCAGATGTTCTCCGTCGTACGCGTATGGACACATATGTCTGCACACATACACATACACACACACATACACACACATACACATACACACGCACACGCACATATATGTGTATACTTGCATAAACACATTCCTGACGTACGTCTGTGTGTGTGTGTGTGTGTGTGTGTGTGTTTGTGTATGTGTATATATGTATGTGTGTGTTTAAATATGCATAAGGTATTTATATGTATATGGATGCATATTTTTGCGTCTAAATGTATATTCGTTTGAACGTGTATATACACCATATATAAGTGTGTGTGTTAATGAATGTAAGTGGTAAGCTTACTGACAAGAAAGGTCTATGAATAATCCCGATACCGGCGAGTGGAGAGGTCGCATCCAGCCCTTTCAAAAGACGCGCCCCCGGAGTGGCCATGATGGCTTGGGAGAGGCCAGGGCTTCAGGTGGGTCGAGGAGGCTGACAGGCACGATGAGGTCCTGACCTGCGGCTGCTGCTCATCTCAAGATAGACGGAGTGAGGCCACAGCTGCTCCACGCGCCTTTCCCCTCTGGTGGCGACGCTGAGGGCAAAATACCACAGGAAAAGTGGCTGGTGAAGAATGGCGGCGGGGGAGGCTCCAGAAAGAAGAGAGGAGAAAATGAGAGCGGAGAATGGAGCACTGGTAGATTAAAAACAAAACGGGTTAATGAATGAATGGATGTTTGCGTGTGCAGAATAAAGGAGGAAGAGGAAGAGGGGGAAGAGGAGGAGGAGGAGGAGGAAGCACAGGGAGCGGGAGAAGGCACGACCCCTCCCCCACTACGCTCTGGGTGGCGGGCGCTTGCAAATGAGAGCACGTATAAGGGTGTGAGGGCCGTGGGTGATGCAGCCTTGCTCACCACCCCGGGCGTCGCGAGATATAAGCCCTGTTATGCATTATCGTGGTTTTTGTGATGTTTTCTCCGGTGTTTCTCCTGCGGTCAAACAGTAGTGGTTTTGTGCTCGCTCGTGTATAATCAGCAGTAATAATGCAGGGGCGGGATTGTGCTTGTGTTGCAGTGCGATCGCGCGCCGGCGCTCGCTGCGAGGGAGACGGGGCGGGGCTGGCTGCTCCCAGATAGACAAATGGAAGTTGGGCAGCTGGATTGGGGAGGGGGGTGGCGGCCGATCCTTGATGGGGCTCGGGCTGGCCGTGGGTGGCTTGATACGAGGTGCGCTGGAGAAGTAAGGCGCTGTAAAAACATCGATTCAGAAACTCCTGTTGACACGCAGCTGCGACTTTCATACCTCAGTGAAGCTCAGACTAAAACTGGAAACTGTTTAAATTTGATAGCCGTGAACACCACTGCAGCTGAACTCTTCGCATTTTATTGAACACATTGTTGCACAACACTCTTTCGTGGTTCATAACCGTTTCCATGCCTGTAGTACCTTGCACCTTATGTTTTTGCACGCCGGCATGTCATGTAAATGGTTACAGCGTCTTTTGGCGGACCCGCTTCCTATCTCGACCGCCCAGCCGTCCTCTTTGCGATCCTGCATCCTTTTGGCAGCACTCTGGCCCAGCGGCTTCCCTTTCTCTTAATTAATCCCTGTCAAAGTCCATGTAGTCCGCTCAAGTAAGTCCTTCGCGTGGCGTTGCTCGTCAGCCCACCGGCGGCGATCCGGCATGTAGAGGGAGAAGCGTATTTACGCTACTAAGGTTTTTTTTACACGAGATGAAAACTTCCGCCTGTTTATTGTCGTCGTCATCTCCTATTCCACCAGCTCCTTTTCTTTCCTTTCCCCTTGCATCTCCTCCTCGTCCCTCCTCCTCCTCCTCCTCCTCATCCTCATCCTTCTCTTCTTCCTCTCCTTCCTCTTCCACATCTTCCTCCCCCTCCTCCTGCTTCTCTTCCTCTTACTTTCCTCTTCTTTCCCCTCCCATTGCATCTCACCCTCTTCCACTTCCTCCTCCTCCTTCTCCTCCTCCTCTTCCTCTTACTTTTCCTCTTCTTTCCCCTCCCCTTGCATCTCCTCCTCTTCCTCTTTTGCCTCTTCCTCCTCCTCCTCCTGCTCTTCCTCTTCCTCTTACATTCTTCTTCTTTCTCCTCCACTTGCATCTCCTCCTCTTCCTCTTCCGCTTCTTCCTCTCCTCTTCTTTCCCCTCCCCTTGCATCTCTTTCTCCTTCTCCTCTTCTTCCTCCTTCATTGTAGCATGTGTTTCTAGGAGTTCGTTCGAATCCTATACTCCCGGTTTGCAAAGGGTCCCACCCTATAGGAAACAGTGACCTGAACCAAGCCAAGCCCGACGGAGGAAGCACAAGGAAAGGACAACCCTGAAGAGGTGAGAAGTGTGGATGGCCGTTCGAGAGGAATGGGAGGTTTGGGGGTTCAGGATGAGGGTGCAGTGGCGGTTGTGGCTTGCTCGCCCGGATGATGAGGGTCCCAACCAGGGGTCATACAAGGGTTTACCTCTTACGCGTTGAGGATCTGCCACTGGTGAAGAAGGGGCGGGGCTGTCAGAGAGGAGAATGGTGCCAGATGCCCCGCTTGGCCTTCAGTTATTATAATATATATATATATATATATATATATATATATATATATATATATATATATATATATATATATATATATATATTGCGCGCGCACACACACACACACACGCACACGCACATGAACATATGCATAAATACTTGTATGCATGTATGTTTTTAATTGACTTGCAAAACACTCTTCCGTGTTGATAAAATTGCAGATAAAACCCACTATACACAAAGTAGATTTCCAGTAAATCTACTTTGTGTTTAGTGAGTTTTATCTGCCATGTTTTTTATTGATATTAGTATTTATAGTTATATATGCATACATATCGATTTTATACGTGTCCCCTCGGAAGGTGGCGGCGGTCACACACAAGCGCGCGAAACTGCCGCTTAGCGCGGGGCGGCGGCTTGAGTGCACTTTGCCCTTGTGGAGGTGACAAGGAGTTAGGAGGTCGCGTCGGACAGGTCCAGCAATGCCGCAGGACCAGTAGCTGCTTGCCTGTCTCGAGATAAAGCGAGTATTAATGATTTTTCGCAAAAGTGCCGATATGTCCGGCTTCCAAATCAAGCGAAGAATAAATTATGCCTCGTAAAGTGATTGTGCATGACGTTAATTCTTCATCATCACACTTTTTTCCTGTCTCGCAGTCGGTAAGTATAGTCTTGCTTCCCTGGAGACCCGAGGAGCATTTCACCGTCTAGGAAACTTTGCGCCGAAGGAACTTGCCACCAAGAAAATGCTGTTCAACCTGATGGCTATCTGTTAGGGACTGGCGCCTTGTCCTACTCCGCCCTGTTGCTTATTCAAATGAGCTTATTGCTTGCAAATTCACTAAGGGATAATTTGTTCGATATAATTGGTGATACTGGGTGGAAGTCCCGACCTGACCCCGGCCTGACCCCAGCCGAACACCGGTCTACCTTCGCCACAGACCCTAAATCAGTTACAAAAGAGCATATCTGTGTATTTAGATAAGCAAAGTTTGCTTAAGAGCGTGATTATAAATACTTAGTACAGGGTGTGATGACTATCAGGTGAAGGACAAAGGTTCAAAGTTAAGATGTATTAGCATATGTTCCGGAGCTGTAGTTTATCATTATGCAACAAGTCAGGTTTGGATAGGAGCGTGCTCTGTTTTGGTTCCTGATTTTTACTACAACGTAAAATACCAACTACCACGATAACACGGACAGAAAATAAGAAAATGGAGCCTGGTATGCAAATACATTAACAAAGAGATGGTCTTACATGCCTGTCGAGAACCATGATGATGTCTGGCTTAACCCTGGGAAGCTTTTTTTTACGTCCGCAGTAATACGATATTTGCTTCAGTTGCACATAAACGAATTTACGTTTGTGTGTATGTATGTTTTTTTTCTAGTGTGTGTGTGTGTGTGTGT
The DNA here is from genome assembly GCA_017312705.2 of Penaeus japonicus. Taxonomy (NCBI): domain Eukaryota; kingdom Metazoa; phylum Arthropoda; class Malacostraca; order Decapoda; family Penaeidae; genus Penaeus; species Penaeus japonicus. Next base: position 287,210 of record BOPN01000726.1, on the reverse strand, counting down.
GTGTGTGTGTGTGTGTGTGTGTGTGTGTGTGTGTGTGTGTGTGTGTGTGTGTGTGTGTGTGTGTGTGTGTGTGTGTGTGTGTGTGTGTGTGTGTGTGTGAGAGTCTGTCTGTCTGTCGCGTGCGTGTAAGTTTGTACTTGTGTCTGTATGTATATTTATAAAATATCCAGGTATTGGACCACTTCCGAGGACCCCCGCACCTGTCCCATCCGTTTAGCCGCGCCAGCGCCCTGGGCATGCGAGGACGACGCATGCAGGTGACCAGAAGGAACGTGCGGGTTCGAAGGTGTGAGAAAGCCCTTGATGAGCGGCCAGCCGGACGGACCGGCCACGGAGGCGCGAGAAAGTCGTAGTTTGTGGTGAAGGAATGGAGGGAAGATAGCAAGCTGCGGCCGAGTATTAGCATTGCTGATGACACGGCTCTAGTTCCTCGACCTTGTTATTGCGTCGGCTCTCCCCTCCCCTCCTTCACCTCACCATCTCCCCTCTCCGCTTTCCTCTCCTCCCCTCCCCTCCCCTCACCTCCCCTCCCCTCATTGTGCTTCTCCACCCTCTGGCCTCTTTCTCATCCGTAATTTTCTTGTTTCTTTAATTTCCCTCTTTCACCCACTTCCTCATTCTGCTGTGGTTATGCCCTCCTTTCGGTTTTCATTGAGTTCATCCTTTCTTTTTATTTTTGCTTCTTTTTTACTCTCCTTGTGGTTCCTTTTTTGACTTCGGAATTCTTTGTGTTGTATGGTTTAGGATATTCTTTTGCACAAACGTCCATGTTGATGCCACTCTTATTATTTGTTTGTTGTTGTTTTGCGTTTGTAACTGGTTATCATTGGCGGGATCTCTATCAAGTGTTTCAAAATCTTAAATGTGATACTTGTTTTTTTATTGTCAGTATCGTTATTACTTTTGATCTGTGTCACTTATGTAAGGATGTATGAATGTGTATGAATATATACAGATAGATAGATTAAGTGATTGATTGATAGGTCGATAGATAGATATACAGTGAGTTAGGGCAGTAGATATACATAGCTGTATGTGTGAAAATGACTCATCTCTAAAGATTTTTGTGCTAGTACCGGCTTTACAATGTACAGTGTGTGGGCGGGCGAAAGTGCCAGGGGCCAGCCTCCCCATGAACGGTCCCACGCCAGCGTTGGAGACACTTTGTGTAATTGGTGCGATGCGGTCTGCCTGCGGCTCGAGGGCATTCGTGAATAGGGTGCCTGTCTTCTTAGGCCTTTTGTTCAGAGCAGGGCATGGGGCTTGAGGTATATACTAGGCGTGGGACCTAGATTGACAAACAGAAATACAGCCAAACTCAGACAGACTGGTTGAGATTCCAAACATTGATTTGCTCTCAGCCACTCTCGTCATTTAGGATTTGCGTTTTGATATTATATATATTTAGAAGTCCATCCATGATAACCGACTTTTTCAAAAGCATATGAAACACATGTTGGGAGGAGTGCGAATTAACGAATCATTTGAAATATTCTAAAGATGTCACCAGTGTTATTTGGCAATCTTTTATTTTCAAAATACCCTTTCTGGGACGGTGGTCTAACACTTTAAAATGTTAATTGTGGATGATCCCTAACATTAGAACCGATTTTTATTATGCCATCGTAAGATTTGCATCCGCCTCTAAATAGGTTATATTGTGAAAATCATGTGACTGACTAATATATACCGCTACGCGTATCTGTTATTTATGGCCTCATTGCGTGTTGCGAGCGGGCGAAAGCCCTAGGGCGTCCGGGCTATGTTGTCAAACTCCTTGTTCCAGCAACATCAACACGGAGGTGCTTTAGTTGATTTTTTTTGTCATGGCTGGTGTTGACGGTTAAAGATTCTTCTCGCGCTGTTCGATAGCAATTGACATTGGTGGAGTACCCTGACCTTTTTTTAACTACTCATTTCGTTTTGTAAATACACGTGAGTATGTTTTGTGCGAGTCTGTCTGTGAGTATGGAAGTTTGTGTTTACACACACATATATACTAGAGGTACCTGTCTGTATTTCTTTCCTAAATAAAGATGTACATATTTTAGTTTAAATGCAGGGTAAAGCTGTGTCTAAGCTTCGACCACAGTATGGTTATCACCCTTTCGAGGCGGAGTCAGCCTGGCGGCGACATAGATGCGACGTCGCTGTTCACTTTGGGTCACAGACAGGGCGCTTGTGCAGCCGGAGGCGACGTCGAGAAGACATCATTATCCATGTACGCGGAGCGGCCCTAGAACTGCTAATTATCCGGCTTGTGTCTGGTGCACAGCTTAGCAGCTACTGGAGGAAGTAGCGAAGGGCGGTGATTAATGGGGTCGTCATCTTCAGGCGTGGCTGACGGGACGCCGTAGATTCGAGGAGGGGGAATCGGAGTAGCTTTTGGTATAGGTTCGCAGTCACATCCATGTATCATGCGTATGGATGTAAATGCTTGACTTATTTTGTTTTGTATGTTAGATATTCGTATTGATTATTTACAGGTTAAAATTAATCTGCAGTATGGGATGTAAGATCGCCTAATCAGATATTTTATGGCTGAAATTGATATGAAATTGTCATTCTTTGGCCATAACGGTTCCTCTTTATTTCCACAGGTACGTGAGACAAATGGAGAGACTGGTTTCTAGAGGCTGCAGTTGATGGGACGGTATTGTACTTAGATTTCATCGTTCAATTCTGATATTATAGATTACCCGGAACAACGAATTCAGCGTATATAAAACATTGGTATTTGGATCTTATGTTCTCTCGTTGATGGCTTTAGCACACTAGTGTCATTTCCTCATTCTCTGTCCTCCCATGCTTATATCTCCCATTCGCCTTTTCTGTGGCTTGGCCTTCCCTTCCTCGCTCCTTCCACCCACTCGCCCTTATTCTTTAACACTTGCCATATAGCCCATGAGATCATCCCTTCCTTATTCTGCATCGCCTCATCCCATAGAAATTCCAATCCATTTTGGTCCATTCCTCTTCGTATGGCTGATCTTTTCCTCTTTTTTATTTCTTTACAATTATTTTATTCATTCATTTATCATTCATTTATTCATATATTTTATTTTTGTATTTCTAGTTATTTATTTCATATCTTATCATTTATTTTTTTTACTTCCTCTATTCCCTTGATTCATCCCATTACCTTGCCATTCCTCTCCCATAACGATCTCTATGGCCAATACCTAACGTATGCAAATGAGTAGGCCTAGAGCATCATCTTTTTTATGATGGTCTGAGCCTATTGTCAGGGATCGTGCACACATTCCAGACGATGTGGGTCAAGGAAAGGGCATTAACTTTGTAGAGAAGTCAGGAAGTGGGTGTATAGCCTTGCTTTGTCCTTTTTTGGGGACTCGGGAGACTAGGCATCGGTTAGGTAGGCATCGCGGTTGAATAGCCATCGATAACTAAAGGTGTCAAGGCATTAAATCCCGAAGAAAAAAGCAATCTCAAAGGGCATCCTCGAGATAACATGCTTTCTGTGTGTGGTCGTATCTAGCTTTCCGAAGAGACGACCGAGTTTAACAAGCATGACGGTGTTGTGGCTCCGACTCCGGGTGGTTCCCTCGAGGAATTGTGATCAAGGTTAACCTCAGGCCAAGACTACTTCACCCACGACCTCGCACGACCGGGATAAGCTATGATAACTTTCGTAGGAATGTGCGATAAGGTAGTTTTTTCTCTCAATTTGAATTTCTATTACGTAAGATGACCGTTGTGATCGAAGGTTGCATGTGTTGAGTCTTGTGAACTCTTGAGTAAGTGCCAAGAATAATTCTTAACTGGCGTGAGGTTTACGTTATGGAATGATCTAAATAATCACGATCATAATCATGGAAGTTTAATCAATTGGCTGTCCTGGTCTTCGTACGCCGCTAATGACCAACCTGTTAACGCGGCAGATATTTTTTTAATACTTAATCAGTCCTGGTTTTCGTGTTGATATATAGCACACACATCCATTTTCCATCCGTGATTCGCTGCTTTGCCTGATATCCGAAGAGGGTTCGTGTCTATATGGCTCGGTTGAGAAGTCACTCGAGTACTATTTCGTTCCCACAATTTTTCTGCGATTGCATAGACAAACTACGCCAATGCAGACTATAATGAGTCTTTGGTTCTGTTACCGTGATAGTGAGAACATACACGAAAGAAATATAGAATGAACAAATGATGTACGCAGCCTCTAGGCTTGGCAGTGCAATTGGATGTATGGTACTTTGAGGATGAAGATGATGCTAATTTATCTCTCCCTCTCCCTCTCTCCCCCTCCCCCTCTCCCCCCTCCCTTCCTCCCTTCCTCCCTTCCTCCCTTCCTCTTCCCTCCAACCCTTCCTCTCTTCCTCTTCCCTCCCTCCCTTCCTCTCCTTTTCTCTCCCTCCCCTCCCCCTCAAATATACATTATCTCTATTTTCTCATACTATTTGACTTTTTTTTCTTTTGTTTTTCGTCAAATTCTTCCTAGTATCCGCGTCTTTATCCTCCATTTCCATTTGTAACAGCAATAATTTAGATGTTATGGAAATTGATAAAGTAGTTATCGTGCCATAAAGTATAATTACTATGCATAATTATCCGTAGTGAATAATTACCTGTGTAACATAGAAAAAAAATATTCCCCCCATGTAATTATGGATCATGAATTCTTGAAGCCACGCGCTCGTCAGCCGTTAGGATCTCTATTTATATTTCCTCCTTATTCCTCATTTCATAGTTGTTATTTTTTCTATCGTTTTGCATCATTGGTCATCTATACTCTTGCGTATTTTGTCAGTTGTTATTATTTGTTTATTGTTATGTCTTATTCTGCATGTATACTGTTTAGTGTTTTGTGTCTAGGTTGGAATTATATTGGCTTCTGGTGGGACTTGCTTCTCTCTCTCCTTACGCAAGAATCGATCTGTATCCCAAGATGAACATTTTGTCTTTCCTATGGCATGCTATGCTTTCACTTGGAGGTCGCTCATTTATCTCCAGTTCTCCTTCCCTTTTTTCACACAATCAACCGCTAACCGCCCACAGTGTCCCACGCCGTCCCTTGCCCAATACATCACAGACTCCCGGTTGTGCCACAGCCCTTGCTCAGCTGGACCACCGAGGTCGCCCTCACAAAACGCGTGGCTTGATTTTTTTGTGTGGATTCTGGGTGTGTGCGAGGCTTCGGTTGGTGGCGGTTTTGCTTCATCTGTCATCATCGGGATCGTCAAAAATCGTCATTCAGATTGCTAATTCATATACATATATACATACATATACATACATGTATTTGTGTGTATGTGTATGTGTTTATATTTATTTAGATTAATATATGTGTATTTATGTATGGATGGTTATGTGTGTATATCTTTATATGTGTTTATATATAGATATCAATATATAGTTATATTATACACATACACGCAGTTATATATACACATGCATGCATACATGTATATACACACATACATGTAAAACGCAGTTATCTATAGACCAGAGTCAGCAATAGTATGCACTGGGCGTTTCGTGAGCCAGACAAAGACAGCGAAAGCAGCACTTGAACATCAGTGTGACATCGTTTCCCTCGCCATTATCGTGTCATTGGAGTCGGCGCGCGGCCCTTTCCGCTGCGTCACCCTGTTTGCGGTCAGCCACCCGCTGCCCCTTCCCTGGCATCCATGGCTCGCCTCATGATTTTTTTTATCTACAGTCGTTTCTCCTCCATTACCTCCTTCCCTTTTACGACTCGACAAACGGTTATGAGAACGGCCCAGTATGATAAACATTTCGTTCATTCCTCTCCGGGAATTAAATTGACAATTTCATGGCTGACAACGGTCTCCTTTAGATTGCTGCGTGGATGTCTGTGTTAGCGTTGCTCTCGTCTCTCTTCCGTTGTTTTTTCTCGACTGTAATGGCATACTTACGGCGTTTTGTTACTTGTATATTGTGTACAATATTTATTTATTTTTTATCTGCCGAAATATCCCATTTTTCTCTATCTTTAAAATATCTATGCTAGATATTATTTTTTTGTGCTCTATGTTCATTTGTTTTTACTGTTTCATACATACAGTACATAACCGTAAAATATGGAACAGAAATATTGTCTTAGGATGAGGCACACGTACCGTCGTACGCCGTATCCAAAGAAAAGAGAGCCATATCTGTCTCCATTCCGGAAGTAAGGAACGTACCCAAAATTTACTCCTCGTACACCACTCGCGAGTGTGGCTCGGCAGGAGACTCGGTCAAGAAGGTGAGACGCTGATACTCTCACATGGGCGCCGGATCTGCTAACATAAATAACGCCGGTGTCCATTTAGTTTAACAGTGTCAATAATTGCGAGGTAATCATGGCGCCGGACAGAGACTTCGTGAGCCATAATTCACGCGGTCCGCAGGTGGGTCGCGTGCCCACGCCACATACCTAACTGTACGCCATACAACACGGATGTGAAGGTAAAAAGGAGGGGCGGGGCAGTCGGCGTTGCGCGGGTGGTAACCGCAGATCTACTACCAGTATCAGATGTCTGTTTTCCTTCGTACTTTTTTGCGAGGACTGGGTACAGTTTCTGATGAGTGTTCTGCGGCGCAGGTTGTTTGGGTTGGGTTGAAATGTAATACACGCCATTCTTTTGATGAATGATAGCAGAGCAAGCAAGAATGAAACGGTTTTAACGTGTGTACAAGATGGAAGAGATCTGTTGTTCACAAGCTGATGAGATCATCAACGTAGCATTAACTTGACACTAATCTGCGCAGTACATTCTTTATTTAGATATTTATGCGCTTTTACTTTTTTCCCATATTTAAGTATAATCACGTCGGAATTAACTTTACATAGACCGTGTCTACGCGTCCGTCATTTTGGGCTCTGTTCGTCTGGACGTTGTCAGAATGAAGGTCACAACCTCTTGATGTCCCATGTGCTTCCTCTTGAGCCAAGGCTATGTTGATAGATCGTCGTCCAGGCCAGCACTAGTAGTTGACTAGTAAGGTAGTGGTTAAGTCAACTTGAATGTTATTTTAACTTGAACGTCTGACGTGATATTGAGGTATACCACTGTAATTGTGCTTTAGACTGGCAACCTTCCCTCCTCCTACTCCTCCTCCTCCCCCTCCCCCTCCCCCTCTATTCCTTTTCACCTTCCCCCCATCCCCCATTTCCCTCCCTTCTCCCTTTCCCCCTTCCCCCTCTCCTTGTCTCTCTCACACCTGTTCCAATATACGGACAAGAATGGGCTCGAGAAAGCGTGCACACGTGGCGCGCAGGAGTGCTTGTGACTGAAAGGCAGTTTCAGCATCCAGGCCACGAGTTGCCGATCAGCGAGCGTGGATTATATGCTTCGCAACCCACCGGGACGAAGACCTGTGTAATTTGTCGGATTAAGCCCAAGGGAAACGCTGCCTGATGAGAGTGGTATTGCGTCGACGACAGATACTCGAGGGAGGAGGTGAAGGGTCTCCCATCTCGGCCTGATAGAGGAGGGAAAATACCTGATAGTGCTAATAAGATGGAGCAACGCCGGTTTTTATGCCACGGTCACAAGTCCACGGTATCACGTATGTTCTCCCATGGATGATTACGCTGGGAGGTATCACTCAGGCCCCTAAATTGGCATGAATCATCCTTCATTATGAAAGGGTGATGATGAAGATTGCTGTGGACTACGGAAGACTGGACAGATTTCCCATGGTAGTTTTCTTGAAGGTTGTGGACTTGTTATACTTCTAAAACAAAGACGCACATGCGAGCGTGCGCATTTTCTCTCTCTCTTTCTCTCTCTCTCTCTCTCTCTCTCTCTCTCTCTCTCTCTCTCTCTCTCTCTCTCTCTCTCTCTCTCTCTCTCTCTCTCTCTCTCTCTCTCTTTCCATCTTCCTCTTTATCTCCTATACTTTCGATTTTGTTAAAGAAACATGCTTTCATGCGTATTACAAAGAATCGCTTTCGCTCACATGGGCGTGTGCAAAGATTAGCTGCCGCAATCTCGTTCTCTCACGATTTGAGTCACAAGAAAATGCCGTTTGATAAAATAATTTCAAAGGAACTTGTTCTTATAATAGAGCAACCAGCATAATTTGACTCATTGATACATAATCGTATAATGTGTTACACGAAAGTTGGTGAAGGTAAGTCGGTCGTGTGGACTTGCCTGAACACAAAATGCTTGATTGTTAGTATAAGGAGTATCACGCTTTCTCACTGGA
>BOPN01000726.1:264023-274023 GCA_017312705.2 Penaeus japonicus | reverse complement strand
GTGTTTGCAGGGACAGGTTCAGGTGTCAACAGTTTAATCAGTGACACTTTATTCTCCGGCAAACTATTTATTTAACACCAACTCTCGTGTTCACAGCATCTTTACCACTTACTTGTCATATAATTTGTACCTCGTGCCTTTGTAAGTGTGTGTTTGTGTTTATTTGCGTATAATGTTAGATATTAATACATTTGGTTTATTAATATGTACTGTCCCTAGTCTTATCCCGTGTGTATTATATACACTACCAGCATTTCTCTCATCATCATTATTACTATTCGTCCATTCCGATTGCTCTAGTTATTCTTTTATCGCCCTCATCAGCTGTAAGAATAATGATAGCAGCTGACAAACTACAGTCCCCAGTGCAAACTCAGGTGGAATTAACCCCATCCCATTCTCGCCATGTCTCCTCGTCTATCCAATTAGGTCACTCGCATTCACTCACCCGTCTTGAATCCAATGTGAGTGGTCGCGGATATATAGGGGGCGTGGCCAATTTCGCTTGACTTTGTGCCGGTGTCTATATTTCGGTTCTGGATTTTTCTCATATATCTTGTTGGATTCGATCATGTTCTCTGACGTCGGACCTGGCTTATGCTCTTCGATTCCAAAGGGCGATTATCTAATTATCGACGGTAATCTGAACAGGCAATGCTGCTTGTGACTGGCGATGAGCATTTGCTACCCAGTCGCTTCTTTCGCCCCATGTTTTTCTCGTTTTTTTTTTTTCATCGCCTGTTTTTTCGTCATGAGATACACACAACGAGAAAGAGAGAATAAATAAAGAGAAAGAGAAAGAGAGAAATATAGAAAAGGAAACTGAGACGCAGACTAACCAAACTAAATCCGATTTATTTCCTCTTGCCTCTCATTCTCTTTTCTGTCTCCTCTTACATTCTTCGCCCCCTCTCCCCCTCGCCCACTCTCTCCTCCCGCCCCCATCCCTCCCAACCGCATGGATTTATAGACTCTCAATTTATCTGTTTTAAGGTCGACATCTGAATGACTCCTTTAGACTCTGTGCGGATGATACAGTCGCTTGGAAATTACTTGGGCCATTGATACGTAATTGTATAATGCGTCACCTGGAAGTTGGCGGAAATAAGTTGGCTTTTCATGTTGCGACCTAGCGCCGTTCATCAAGCAGCGGCCGGGTCGTCGGCCAGGTCTTCCTGCGTTTGTCATTGTCAAGCATTGTTTTGGTGCTTCCCACCACGGCCCAGGCGCTGTCTCTCTCCCTCTCTCTCTCTCTCTCTCTCTCTCTCTCTCTCTCTCTCTCTCTCTCTCTATCTATCTATCTATCTATCTATCTATCTATCTATTTATCTATCTATCTCTCATTCTCTCGCTCTCTCTCTCTCTCTCTCTCTCTCTCTCTCTCTCTCTCTCTCTCTCTCTCTCTCTCTCTCTCTCTCTCTGTCACACAGACATACATAGACGCAAGAACGCACGCAAGTACGCACATACAAGCATATGCAAACACGCACACGCACACGCACACGCACACGCACACGCACACGCACACGCACACACACACAAACACAAACACACAAATACACACACACTCACACACACACAAACACACACAAACACACACAAACACACACACACACACACACACACACACACACACACACACACACACACACACACACACACACACACACACACACACACACACCATGATATATGGAATAGATAGAAAAAAAAAGAAAAACGCGTGTAAAGTGTATAATGGCCACGAATTTACCATGTCTGGTGAAGCAAATCACTGCCGCAGGTGTGAAATTCAGTTTGTTAATTCAGAGGTTTTTATGACCGGAGGCATCGGCGCCGGTGTGGAAAGACTTTTGTCTATCTGGACCTTCGACCCCATCCCTGCCCCCACCTTCACTCACACCCCCACCCCTACCCCCACCCTCGTCCTCCTTCTTTATCTTCTCCACTTTTTTCGATCTTCCTTCCTACTGCTTCTTCCTTCCCTTGTTTTCTCTCTATCCTTCTTATTCTCTTTTCGTCTCCTCCCTCCCTCTTTCTTACTCCCTCTTAATCTCTCTCCCTCCCTTCCTCCTATTCGTTATCATTCTCCTTCCCTGCCTACTCTCTTCCTCCCTCTCTCCCACCTATTCTCTCTCTATCTATCTACAGTATCTATCTTATGCACTAGTTATCTATCTTCCCCTCTCTTCCCTCCCTCCCTCCATCTCCCTCTCCTTCCCTCCCTCCATCTCCCTCTCCCTCCCACCTTCCATCTCCCTCTCCCTCCCTCCTTCCATCTCCCTCTTCCTCCCTCCTTCCATCTCCCTCTCCCCCTTCCCTCCCTCCCTTCCTCCCTGTACCCCTCCCTCCCTCCCTCCCTCCCTCCCTCCCTCCCTCCCTCCCTCCCTCCCTCCCTCCTTTCCACCCTCTCCCCTCTCGCTCCTCCTCCCCCCCTCATAAAACTCCTGTGAAGATGTCAAGTCCGCGCCGGCTCAGCAGTCGCCCCTGCTCTGGCACCGAGAGGTTAAAGCCATAAATATCAATCTCGAGTTGTTGATAAAACAGTGACGTTTGTGGTACGTGACCTTGACCCTCTCGACGGTCCAGGCGGAAGTAGTATGAGATGCCGTGTCGGTCTGTATGAATAAATCAGACGGTTAAAGAGTTGAGATCTAGAGGAAATTGTTGTAAGGCATGCTGTGGGGGATGTGGAAATAAAAAGAAGAAATTGATGAATGATAACCAAAACTTTGCGGAGCCAGTGAGACTTTTTTTTAGGGCTGCTGGGAACCAAAATACAAGCCAGAACTGACGTAACTCAAAATTTTCCATTTATGAGAAGTTTTGAATAATGTTTTGGGCCGTTTGCTTACCGTGACGAATCCCGAGTACGAAATGAAGCCCAAGGATGTTTTGTGGGATGTCTGACAGTGGACCGTAGGTAATTGAACCTCCTTACCCCCCCTCCCTCATCTTCTTTTCCCCATCCCCTCCCGCTCTTCCCCCTCTACCTACCCCTCTCCCTATCCACATCTCCCTCCTTCCTCCCCCTCCCCCTCCCTCGCCATAACGGACCAGTCCTGGTGGGGTAAGAGCGAGAAGCGGACCTGCGGGCGCCGCTTAGGCCTGGGAATATGTTGTGAATTATAGACAAATAAATTACCTGTAGGCCTATTAGCGGGAAATTTATTGGCGAAGAGGGCCATGAATGAAGCCGATTTGTGAGTTTTGAAGGAGCCAGCATGGGCAGGAGGAGGGAGGGAGGGCATGAGAGAAGTGATTTTAAAGTCTCGCTATTTATGCAAATTGTCTTGTTTTTCTCTCTGGAGGCAACTCCGCGTGCAAGAGGAAGTGCAAATGCCGTGCGTGCTTGCTTGCTTTCGCGTGTCGTCTCCAATCGCGGTCATAGAGAATTCTCGAACGATGCCAATTAAAATAATTGACGGTGGTGAAGAGGTAATCAGGGCGCGAAATTTATATAATACATGGCATTGCGTTAACCAGATTATGAGATCATAAACAATAGAGTCTTCCAACACCACAGCAGGACAGATATATTAAAGAGAAGTTTATACTTGGGAAAGTATTGTATATATATATATATATATATATATATATATATATATATATATATACATATATATATATATATATATATATATATATATATATATATATATATATATATATATATATATATATATATATATATATATATACATATATATATATATATACATATATGCAGTATATATACAGCAAACGTAAAGTTCTTTTGTGACTATTAGAACTTGCATATCTTGCTTTATGTATAGATGGAATATATGTTTTCAATTTTTCACTTCTCAGGCTTGTTTACAATTATATTTTTATGAAAAATAAGACCATTATTATGTCTGAGCTACTATGAATGTGAAGTACCATTTAATGGCAGTTCTGCTATATGTGCTTATAATTCCCCAAGCATTATATGCAAATTAATGTGGAAGCTTGAGTAAGAAAAGGAATCGTTCAATCTTGGAGAAAGGTTTCTTGGCGCTCTCGTCGAGCTATTAATCAGAGCATTAAAGGGTTGCCGACAACTTTAGGGTTTCGTGTCACACTTCTCGTTATCGGCGACCCAAGTTTCTGAGCTTTCTTTGTAACAAACTCGTCATTGGCGGTGAAAGTTAGTCTAATGGAATTCATGAGCACGAACAAAGGGAGAATAGTAATTAAGAAATTAACGTGGTGTAATACAGTGAATTTCGAATGGCGTTGCCGATTTTCCACTATTTAGCGATCGCATACCTCATCGCGTCCCATAGCCTGTCGGGCGTTCGAATCTCTACCCTGCGGAGGGGCGTCATAAGGACAGTCCTGGCGGCACCTCGGCAGTCATTTCGACCGGGAGGCTGCTGGCTAACCGGACCATTCGAGGCTCTCCGTCGGGGAGGAATAAGGGCGAAGCTCCCCCGCCTTTAGGAGATACGCCTTTAGCAGATTGGATGTATTTACTCCATAATATGTGTAATTAGAATAAGACCGGAGGGGGATCTCGGGGTGACGGCGCGTCAGCCACTAACCCCAAAGACCTCCAGACATGAAGCCATCGCTGTCGTCGAAACCCTAAAAAGAGGAATCCCCCCCCCCCCCTCCGCAAAAACGTAGTACAGTTTAATCAGCGATTTTTCTGTGAGTGTGCGTATGCGAGGGTGCACGCGACTGGGCCCGTTCTCTCAGGTGCAAAAAGAGTTAAACCATAAATAGGTTTGTGCAACGGGAATAAAACGGGAGAAGCAACGGGTCGATAAGAAGTACAGATGGATAGAAAATAAACTTACGTAACAATAGAAATGTAAAAAAAACAGACACACGCAGCCTACAACAAATGGGCGGAAAAAACTGGGATTGGGTCTTTGGCAAGGTCATGGCGGCCACCAATGCGGTTTACGTAATCGTGTTTTGCATATCTTCAGCTGGATAGAATACGTTCCATCTTCCGGGTTCTAAATGGCTCATTTTGTCGTTATCTTATTAACTGATTTTTTGTTGTTGTTGGCAAAAAAAGATGAAGTACCGCGCATTCCTATTATTATTGATGGAGATGCTGGCTGTCTTTATTTGTTTGTTTTTTGTTTGTTTGTTTTTTGAGGGGGTGTATTGTTTTGTGATAATAGATGGCCGTGGCTAAGATTATTATTATTGTCATCGTAATTAGAGTCTTGATTACTATCACTACCATTATCATTTTTACTAAAATTAGCATGATTAATATATCTACTTCTACTGCCATTACTGTGGCTGCTACTACAGAAATTATTGTATAGCATTTTGATACTTCTTCTTATACTACTACTTTTACTACTAATATTACTATTACTACCACCACCACCACCACCACCACTACCACCACCACTACCACCACCACCACCATCACTCCCACCCCCACCACCACTACTACTACCACCACTACCACCACTACTACTGCTGCTACTACCACTACCACTACTACTACCACTACTACTGCTGCCACTACTGCTGCCACTACTGCTACTACTACTTCTACTTCTACTTCTACTTCTACTTCTACTTCTACGTCTATGTCTACAGTATCCATGCATACGCCTCCATTTATTACCTAACCTAAAACCTGCACATTACACGATACTAGCCCTTTATTATCTCATTGAGCTGCGTTCTTCTGCAATTCTCGCTAGTCCGTAGTCCATTTCGTAGAGATGTAGTTCTAAGGCTTGACGATTGATGTCCTCTCAGGCATAGTAGAACAAATCGTAGAAGCGAGGAAGATAGGTGACATCCTATCTTGACATCTTAACTATATATCCTCTTCGTTGCTGACATGATCCCAGCGAGTTTTGCGTGGAAGGACTTGGCCTCGAGACCCTTTCCTCCCGAAGTTGTAAAAATTAATGATGTGAAGTCCCCATGATTTAGGAGTTAGATTCTTTCTTAATAAGGCCTCGTCTTTTTCCTCCTCATTATGATTTTGACTTTCAGTTCATGTTCATCGTCGGTGACTCGGAGCGAGAGGTTCGGATATATAACACACTGGGTGCTTCGGTCGATCGTTGATAATGATACATTTTGCTACTGTTACTGCTACTATGCTAGTGATAAAATTTATACTATTGTCGTTAGCACTGCCATATAGTACTGCTGGTACTACTGATACTACCATTATCGTCGTCATTAGTGCTGTCATTATATTAAATGTTTCCCTCATTATGAATGGGAATCATTAACTCAGTAGCACGCGAAGGACAAGACATCCACTTCCTTCCTATAAGTGTCTTCTGTTTACCCTTTCTTTCATCTTTCTTCTATCAACAATCCGACTCTAATCCTCTCCCATCCTCTCCTGCAACCAATCTTTCCAGCACACTCCTTCCTACACTCCCGGACACGACACAGCCCACGCTCCTCCCACGCTCCTAGTCTGCTCCTCTCCTTTCTTCTCCCTCTCAGTTCTCACACAAAGCCTTTATCTCTTTATCAATGGACTTCCCAATAACTGGGTTCGTTGTGGTGTTGTGTCTTCATTCACCTTTTATGAAAGTATATTCTCCTTACTACCGGTATGTCTGCCATTACCAGGGCATAATTATCTTCACTGGCGCAAACATGTTTCGCGTTTTTGTGCGTGTTTTCTTTTCTCACCATTTCATCTCACCTTCAGATATAATTGCCTGTCACCTCATGTCTTACCCTAACACGAAACAAGGGCTCTCCAATCAGTGTCTCTGTTAAGTTATCCCAATCCTTCCACACTAAAATCAAGTGATTCTTCCGAATGTACAAACAGCGTATTGTTTAGAACGAGAGAAACATCCGTATCTTAAGCATCGAGATTGTCTTGATCGATTGAAGCATCTTTCTCATCTCCTTTGCCGCCCGCCCGCCGTCCCCGCCCTTCCGCTTCCTGTGGTTTGCCTCCCATAACTATGCCGTTTACAGCCCCGTCTCATTAGTGCCTCCGTGCATCGTGCTACTTCGCCTCCCAGGTTGCGTCGGTCTCTCTGTTGCAGGCTTCTAGAGGTATACGTTTACACTATTTTTTCTGATATTTTGGCTATTTTGGATGTAACTTTCTCGCGTTTTTCTTAATGTTGGTGAGTTTATATGATTTTGATTATCTCATTATTATTATGAATATAATAGTCGCCACTATCACTGTTATCATCATCATTAGCATCATTGTATTTTTTCTCTTCCTCGTTATCCGTTCTCACAAAGATGGAGTAGGCTTATATGATAAACTCGACCACGCGTAGAGGAAGTACTTTTGTCAAGAGGCCATCACCATCGCTCGCCAGCACTCTGTGTCGCAGGAAGACATAAACAAAACGATGCAGCCTTACCGTTCTGAACTGAAATCATCTCTTAAAAGGCGTGTCTGATGAATGATTTTGTTCGACTTGTTGAGCGTCTTGGCAGAAGCTAACAAGAACCGATTGTTGGATTAGTATCGTGGGCGTTGGTGGTTCGATGGGCGAGTTTACAGGTGGGCGGGTCCCGGTGCTGTGCGGTATGAGGGTGGGCGGGGTGTTGGGTTCTCAGGGAAGTCTGGCTTGGATTTATCTAGAGTGGGTGGATGCTCAAGGTGGGCGGGATGGTCGGGTTTCATGGTGGGTGGACTGGTAGGGTAGTCGGGCGCCTTACAAAGGGAAACGCTGAGGGAACCGAGCGCTGTGATGGATGGGTTTATTATTGTTTATTTGCTGTTGGATTCTGACGGTGATAGGATTTGTTTATCGTTTATTTGCCGTTGGATTGTGATAGTAACTGAAATCGAGGCTCAATCGATGTAGTACTCACTTGCTGTACTATTCCAAGAGTGACTACATTCGGGGATGGATGGATCTCACTCTCACATGCTGGTGGATGGTGGATGGTATTGGGGTTGGGGGATTTAGCGTCCACATGCTGATGGTTTCGAAGGGTGACTAGATTCGGGGCCTAGATGAATTTTATGTTTTTTATGTTGATGGATTCTAAGGCTGACTTGATTCGGGCCTCGGCAAAAGGGTCGCCTAGTGTGTGTGTTTTTATAGCTCTCCAAATGGTAGGCTTTCGAGGCTGAGCGGGCATTACGGAGGACGGGTCATCGTCTTGGAGCTTCGTGTGGCAGAGACGATTGTGGTTGAGCCTCACATAATTACGCCTTGCCAACGTCTCCCGCGCGCACCCCTTCCTCCCTCCCTCCCTCCCTCCCTCCCTCCATCCCCAGCCCCCATCGCTCCCTCTTTCCGCTCCTGCCTCGTCTTCTCTAGGACTCGGAGCTTCACGGCGTTGCCCCCTTTCGAAGCGAATCCTCAGAGTCCGTCTTGACTGACTTGTATTTTTTGATGAGAAGGACCCATATGCACGACTCCTGCGACCGAGGCCAGGGCATATAAGTATTCAGTTCCGCATCCATCTCTCTCTATCTATCTACCTATCTATCTATCTATCTATCTATATCTATATCAATATCTCTCCCTGTCCCTCCCCCTCTCTCTCCCTCTCCTCTCCCTCTCCCCTCTCCCTCTCTCACCTCCACCTTTGCTATCTCCACTACCAACCGGCGGCGTGTCCGACACTCCAGCCTAATAGGTGCCCTGGGGCGAGCGAGCCCAAGGTCATGACTTAAAGCCCAGCAGCACTTAGTCCGAGGGTGAGAGGCTGAGGAGGAGGGTAAATAATAATAGTTTTGTAATTACTATAATTGGCAAGAATAATCACGATCGTGTTGATATTCTCCACAATGGCAGTAACGGTGATGATACTTTGTCGAGTATAGTAATTATGAAACGAATTCATGTAATCGTAATGATGATGTCAGTCGTAGATGATGTGACTCGTACACTTCACGTTAAGGCTCGTCTTGAAACAGAACCACATTCCCGATGATAATTATAGTCAAGAACCAGTGTTTATAGAAGGAAATTATATGGAGTAAGGTCGAGGATGTTGTCCCTGTTTAAAAGGATTGCGACGGTGTGAATGAACCTTGGCTTGGCAAAGGAGGGAGATCTAAGCCAAAGGTGGACCCTACTCTTAGGGAAAAACATCACAATATGTTTTATGTAAGGGAGAGTAAGATCCTTAGATTACGAATTAGCTCTCTCCTACGTGGTCACTTAAAAAAACAAAAACAAAAAAACATCACAATACTATGTTGTATGTGGGGGGAATGCTAACACTTTAGATCTCGAATTGGCTCTCTCCTTCGCAGTCACTTTTAGAAAACAACAACACAATATGCTGTAAATGGGCGAATGCCAGCTCTTTAGATCTCCAATGAGACAGAGCACGCTCAAATTTCCACACTTAACAGAGGTGCTGAAGTACTTGTAACCCTAAACATTTTCTGAGGCACAGCTCGAGATCTTCCCACCCACACTCCGCTCCGCCACTGAGGGGGAGAGTACACGGACCCCAACTTAAGCCTGGGTAATTGGGCGTCTCCGCACAAGCATTACTCACATTACTCATAAAGCCAATAGACTGGGATTCTTATTGCTAGTTGTTCAGCTATGATTTACAGAGCGCAATTATTCCGTCTCTTAAACGTGTGTTAATTGGAGTCTTCCTTTATAAAATAACGGGGTTTTAAACATACAAGCCATAAACATATTTAAGTGAGACATGAGTTGTTGCGTTTCATTACGTGATTAGATCGTCCATATATACGTTTTGTTTTTCTTTGCAAACCATAATGGAAGCATTTGAATGTTTCGGGACGCCTGTGAATAAAGATGGTAGTATATTTTCCTCAGATATATATATTTTTTTGTATTTGCATGCTTAGAGACCAATAGAGAACCTACATGATATTTACATTTTCTTTTCTTTTCCAGGTATGTTTTCGTTAATGAGCAGTTACGTGGATCCAGAGGCGTGGGTAAGTGAGATGATCATGTTCAGTAAAGTGGTCTCTCCGTTGGTCATTGAAACCCCGTTGCGTTCACTTCTACCTCTCCTTCCTTTCACTTGTCAATCACATCAACTATATTAGCCCATACGCGTATGTGGT